>CM051237.1:357990304-358230304 GCA_027917425.1 Gastrophryne carolinensis
CAACTATGGCAACACAATCCCATCTAATCATATATACTAACTATGGCAACACAATCCCATCTAATCATATATACCAACTATGGCAACACAATCCGATCTAATCATATATACCAACTATGGCAACACAATCCGATCTAATCATATATACCAACTATGGCAACACAATCCCATCTAATCATATATACTAACTATGGCAACACAATCCCATCTAATCATATATACTAACTATGGCAACACAATCCGATCTAATCATATATACCAACTATGGCAACACAATCCGATCTAATCATATATACCAACTATGGCAACACAATCCGATCTAATCATATATATCAACTATGGCAACACAATCCCATCTAATCATATATACCAACTATGGCAACACAATCCGATCTAATCATATATACCAACTATGGCAACACAATCCCATCTAATCATATATACTAACTATGGCAACACAATCCCATCTAATCATATATACTAACTATGGCAACACAATCCCATCTAATCATATATACCAACTATGGCAACACAATCCGATCTAATCATATATACCAACTATGGCAACACAATCCGATCTAATCATATATACCAACTATGGCAACACAATCCCATCTAATCATATATACCAACTATGGCAACACAATCCGATCTAATCATATATACCAACTATGGCAACACAATCCCATCTAATCATATATACCAACTATGGCAACACAATCCCATCTAATCATATATACCAACTATGGCAACACAATCCCATCTAATCATATATACCAACTATAGCAACACAATCCTATCTAATCATATATACTAACTATGGCAACACAATCCCATCTAATCATATATACCAACTATGGCAACACAATCCCATCTAATCATATATACCAACTATGGCAACACAATCCCATCTAATCATATATACCAACTATAGCAACACAATCCTATCTAATCATATATACTAACTATGGCAACACAATCCCATCTAATCATATATACCAACTATATGGCAACACAATCCCATCTAATCATATATACCAACTATGGCAACACAATCCGATCTAATCATATATACCAACTATGGCAACACAATCCCATCTAATCATATATACCAACTATAGCAACACAATCCTATCTAATCATATATACTAACTATGGCAACACAATCCCATCTAATCATATATATACCAACTATGGCAACACAATCCCATCTAATCATATATACCAACTATGGCAACACAATCCCATCTAATCATATATACCAACTATGGCAACACAATCCGATCTAATCATATATATCAACTATGGCAACACAATCCCATCTAATCATATATACCAACTATGGCAACACAATCCCATCTAATCATATATACCAACTATGGCAACACAATCCGATCTAATCATATATATCAACTATGGCAACACAATCCCATCTAATCATATATACCAACTATGGCAACACAATCCCATCTAATCATATATACCAACTATGGCAACACAATCCCATCTAATCATATATACCAACTATGGCAACACAATCCCATCTAATCATATATACCAACTATGGCAACACAATCCGATCTAATCATATATACCAACTATGGCAACACAATCCCATCTAATCATATATATACCAACTATGGCAACACAATCCGATCTAATCATATATACCTAACTATGGCAACACAATCCCATCTAATCATATATACTAACTATGGCAACACAATCCCATCTAATCATATATACCAACTATGGCAACACAATCCCATCTAATCATATATACCAACTATGGCAACACAATCCCATCTAATCATATATACTAACTATGGCAACACAATCCCATCTAATCATATATACTAACTATGGCAACACAATCCCATCTAATCATATATACCAACTATGGCAACACAATCCGATCTAATCATATATACCAACTATGGCAACACAATCCCATCTAATCATATATACCAACTATGGCAACACAATCCCATCTAATCATATATACCAACTATGGCAACACAATCCCATCTAATCATATATACTAACTATGGCAACACAATCCCATCTAATCATATATACCAACTATGGCAACACAATCCCATCTAATCATATATACCAACTATGGCAACACAATCCCATCTAATCATATATACCAACTATGGCAACACAATCCCATCTAATCATATATATACCAACTATGGCAACACAATCCCATCTAATCATATATACCAACTATGGCAACACAATCCCATCTAATCATATATACCAACTATGGCAACACAATCCCATCTAATCATATATACCAACTATGGCAACACAATCCCATCTAATCATATATACCAACTATGGCAACACAATCCCATCTAATCATATATACCAACTATGGCAACACAATCCCATCTAATCATATATACCAACTATGGCAACACAATCCCATCTAATCATATATACCAACTATGGCAACACAATCCCATCTAATCATATATATACCAACTATATGGCAACACAATCCCATCTAATCATATATACTAACTATGGCAACACAATCCCATCTAATCATATATACCAACTATGGCAACACAATCCCATCTAATCATATATATACCAACTATATGGCAACACAATCCCATCTAATCATATATACTAACTATGGCAACACAATCCCATCTAATCATATATACCAACTATGGCAACACAATCCCATCTAATCATATATACCAACTATGGCAACACAATCCCATCTAATCATATATATACCAACTATATGGCAACACAATCCCATCTAATCATATATACTAACTATGGCAACACAATCCATCTAATCATATATACCAACTATGGCAACACAATCCGATCTAATCATATATACCAACTATGGCAACACAATCCGATCTAATCATATATACCAACTATGGCAACACAATCTGATCTAATCATATATACCAACTATGGCCACACAATCTCATCTAATCATATATACCAACTATGGCAACACAATCCCATCTAATCATATATACCAACTATGGCAACACAATCCCATCTAATCATATATACCAACTATGGCAACACAATCCCATCTAATCATATATACCAACTATGGCAACACAATCCGATCTAATCATATATACCAACTATGGCAACACAATCCCATCTAATCATATATACCAACTATGGCAACACAATCCCATCTAATCATATATACCAACAATGACAACACAATCCCATCTAATCATATATACCAACTATGGCAACACAATCCCATCTAATCATATATACCAACTATGGCAACACAATCTGATCTAATCATATATACCAACTATGGCAACACAATCTCATCTAATCATATATACCAACAATGACAACACAATCCCATCTAATCATATATACCAACTATGGCAACACAATCCCATCTAATCATATATACCAACTATGGCAACACAATCCCATCTAATCATATATACCAACTATGGCAACACAATCCGATCTAATCATATATACCAACTATGGCAACACAATCCCATCTAATCATATATACCAACTATGGCAACACAATCCCATCTAATCATATATACCAACTATGGCAACACAATCCCATCTAATCATATATACCAACAATGACAACACAATCCCATCTAATCATATATACCAACTATGGCAACACAATCCCATCTAATCATATATACCAACTATGACAACACAATCCCATCTAATCATATATACCAACAATGACAACACAATCCCATCTAATCATATATACCAACTATGACAACACAATCCCATCTAATCATATATACCAACTATGGCAACACAATCCCATCTAATCATATATACCAACAATGACAACACAATCCCATCTAATCATATATACCAACTATGGCAACACAATCCCATCTAATCATATATACCAACAATGACAACACAATCCCATCTAATCATATATACCAACTATGGCAACACAATCCCATCTAATCATATATACCAACTATGACAACACAATCCCATCTAATCATATATACCAACAATGACAACACAATCCCATCTAATCATATATACCAACTATGGCAACACAATCCCATCTAATCATATATACCAACAATGACAACACAATCCCATCTAATCATATATACCAACTATGGCAACACAATCCCATCTAATCATATATACCAACTATGGCAACACAATCTCATCTAATCATATATACCAACTATGGCAACACAATCCCATCTAATCATATATACCAACAATGACAACACAATCCCATCTAATCATATATACCAACTATGGCAACACAATCCCATCTAATCATATATACCAACTATGGCAACACAATCCCATCTAATCATATATACCAACTATGGCAACACAATCCCATCTAATCATATATACCAACAATGACAACACAATCCCATCTAATCATATATACCAACTATGGCAACACAATCCCATCTAATCATATATACCAACTATGGCAACACAATCCCATCTAATCATATATACCAACTATGGCAACACAATCCCATCTAATCATATATACCAACTATGGCAACACAATCCCATCTAATCATATATACCAACTATGGCAACACAATCCCATCTAATCATATATACCAACTATGGCAACACAATCCCATCTAATCATATATACCAACTATGGCAACACAATCCCATCTAATCATATATACCAACTATGGCCACACAATCTCATCTAATCATATATACCAACTATGGCAACACAATCCCATCTAATCATATATACCAACAATGACAACACAATCCCATCTAATCATATATACCAACTATGGCAACACAATCCCATCTAATCATATATACCAACTATGGCAACACAATCCCATCTAATCATATATACCAACTATGGCAACACAATCCCATCTAATCATATATACCAACAATGACAACACAATCCCATCTAATCATATATACCAACTATGGCAACACAATCCCATCTAATCATATATACTAACTATATGGCAACACAATCCCATCTAATCATATATACCAACTATGGCCACACAATCTCATCTAATCATATATATACCAACTATGGCAACACAATCCCATCTAATCATATATACCAACTATGGCAACACAATCCCATCTAATCATATATACCAACTATGGCAACACAATCCCATCTAATCATATATACCAACAATGACAACACAATCCCATCTAATCATATATACCAACTATGGCAACACAATCCCATCTAATCATATATACCAACTATGGCAACACAATCTGATCTAATCATATATACCAACTATGGCCACACAATCTCATCTAATCATATATACCAACTATGGCAACACAATCCCATCTAATCATATATACCAACTATGGCAACACAATCCCATCTAATCATATATACCAACTATGGCAACACAATCCCATCTAATCATATATACCAACAATGACAACACAATCCCATCTAATCATATATACCAACTATGGCAACACAATCCCATCTAATCATATATACCAACTATGGCAACACAATCCCATCTAATCATATATACCAACAATGACAACACAATCCCATCTAATCATATATACCAACTATGGCAACACAATCCCATCTAATCATATATACCAACAATGACAACACAATCCCATCTAATCATATATACCAACTATGGCAACACAATCCCATCTAATCATATATACCAACTATGGCAACACAATCCTATCTAATCATATATACCAACTATGGCAACACAATCTGATCTAATCATATATACCAACTATATGGCAACACAATCCCATCTAATCATATATACCAACTATGGCAACACAATCCCATCTAATCATATATACCAACTATGGCAACACAATCCCATCTAATCATATATACCAACTATGGCAACACAATCCCATCTAATCATATATACCAACTATGGCAACACAATCCCATCTAATCATATATACCAACTATGGCAACACAATCCCATCTAATCATATATACCAACTATGGCCACACAATCTCATCTAATCATATATATACCAACTATGGCAACACAATCCCATCTAATCATATATACCAACTATGGCAACACAATCCCATCTAATCATATATACCAACTATGGCAACACAATCCCATCTAATCATATATACCAACTATGGCAACACAATCCCATCTAATCATATATACCAACTATGGCAACACAATCCCATCTAATCATATATACCAACTATGGCAACACAATCCCATCTAATCATATATACCAACTATGGCAACACAATCCCATCTAATCATATATATACCAACTATGGCAACACAATCCCATCTAATCATATATACCAACTATGGCAACACAATCCCATCTAATCATATATATACCAACTATGGCAACACAATCCGATCTAATCATATATACCAACTATGGCAACACAATCCCATCTAATCATATATACCAACTATATGGCAACACAATCCCATCTAATCATATATACCAACTATGGCAACACAATCCCATCTAATCATATATACCAACTATGGCAACACAATCCCATCTAATCATATATACCAACTATGGCAACACAATCCCATCTAATCATATATATACCAACTATGGCAACACAATCCCATCTAATCATATATACCAACTATGGCAACACAATCCCATCTAATCATATATATACCAACTATGGCAACACAATCCCATCTAATCATATATACCAACTATGGCAACACAATCCGATCTAATCATATATACCAACTATGGCAACACAATCCCATCTAATCATATATACCAACTATGGCAACACAATCCGATCTAATCATATATACCAACTATATGGCAACACAATCCCATCTAATCATATATACCAACTATGGCAACACAATTCCATCTAATCATATATACCAACTATGGCAACACAATCCGATCTAATCATATATACCAACTATGGCAACACAATCCCATCTAATCATATATACCAACTATGGCAACACAATCCCATCTAATCATATATACCAACTATGGCAACACAATCCCATCTAATCATATATACCAACTATGGCAACACAATCCGATCTAATCATATATACCAACTATATGGCAACACAATCCCATCTAATCATATATACCAACTATGGCAACACAATCCCATCTAATCATATATACCAACTATGGCAACACAATCCCATCTAATCATATATACCAACTATGGCAACACAATCTGATCTAATCATATATACCAACTATGGCAACACAATCCGATCTAATCATATATACCAACTATGGCAACACAATCCCATCTAATCATATATACCAACTATGGCAACACAATCCGATCTAATCATATATACCAACTATATGGCAACACAATCCCATCTAATCATATATACCAACTATGGCAACACAATCCCATCTAATCATATATACCAACTATGGCAACACAATCCGATCTAATCATATATACCAACTATGGCAACACAATCCCATCTAATCATATATACCAACTATGGCAACACAATCCCATCTAATCATATATACCAACTATGGCAACACAATCCGATCTAATCATATATACCAACTATGGCAACACAATCCCATCTAATCATATATACCAACTATGGCAACACAATCCCATCTAATCATATATACCAACTATGGCAACACAATCTGATCTAATCATATATACCAACTATGGCCACACAATCTCATCTAATCATATATACCAACTATGGCAACACAATCCCATCTAATCATATATACCAACTATATGGCAACACAATCCCATCTAATCATATATACCAACTATATGGCAACACAATCCCCCCTAATCATATATACCAACTATGGCAACACAATCCCCCCTAATCATATATACCAACTATGGCAACACAATCCCATCTAATCATATATACCAACTATGGCAACACAATCCCCCCTAATCATATATACCAACTATGGCAACACAATCCCCCCTAATCATATATACCAACTATGGCAACACAATCCCATCTAATCATATATACCAACTATGGCAACACAATCCCCCCTAATCATATATACCAACTATGGCAACACAATCTGATCTAATCATATATACCAACTATGGCAACACAATCCCATCTAATCATATATACCAACTATGGCAACACAATCCGATCTAATCATATATACCAACTATGGCAACACAATCCCATCTAATCATATATACCAACTATGGCAACACAATCCCATCTAATCATATATACCAACTATGGCAACACAATCCCATCTAATCATATATACCAACTATGGCAACACAATCCGATCTAATCATATATACCAACTATGGCAACACAATCTGATCTAATCATATATACCAACTATGGCAACACAATCCGATCTAATCATATATACCAACTATGGCAACACAATCCCATCTAATCATATATACCAACTATGGCAACACAATCCCATCTAATCATATATACCAACTATGGCAACACAATCCCATCTAATCATATATACCAACTATGGCAACACAATCCCATCTAATCATATATACCAACTATATGGCAACACAATCCCATCTAATCATATATATATACCAACTATAGCAACACAATCCCATCTAATCATATATACCAACTATGGCAACACAATCCCATCTAATCATATATACCAACTATAGCAACACAATCCCATCTAATCATATATACCAACTATGGCAACACAATCCGATCTAATCATATATATACCAACTATATGGCAACACAATCCCATCTAATCATATATACCAACTATGGCAACACAATCCGATCTAATCATATATATACCAACTATAGCAACACAATCCCATCTAATCATATATACCAACTATGGCAACACAATCCCATCTAATCATATATACCAACTATATGGCAACACAATCCCATCTAATCATATATACCAACTATGGCAACACAATCCGATCTAATCATATATACCAACTATGGCAACACAATCCGATCTAATCATATATACCAACTATGGCAACACAATCCGATCTAATCATATATACCAACTATATGGCAACACAATCCCATCTAATCATATATACTAACTATGGCAACACAATCCGATCTAATCATATATACCAACTATGGCAACACAATCCCATCTAATCATATATACCAACTATGGCAACACAATCCGATCTAATCATATATACTAACTATGGCAACACAATCCGATCTAATCATATATACCAACTATGGCAACACAATCCCATCTAATCATATATACCAACTATGGCAACACAATCCCATCTAATCATATATACCAACTATGGCAACACAATCCCATCTAATCATATATACCAACTATGGCAACACAATCCCATCTAATCATATATACTAACTATGGCAACACAATCCGATCTAATCATATATACCAACTATGGCAACACAATCCCATCTAATCATATATACCAACTATGGCAACACAATCCCATCTAATCATATATACCAACTATGGCAACACAATCCCATCTAATCATATATACCAACTATGGCAACACAATCCCATCTAATCATATATATCAACTATAGCAGCACAATCCGATCTAATCATATATACCAACTATGGCAACACAATCCCATCTAATCATATATACCAACTATGGCAACACAATCCCATCTAATCATATATACCAACTATGGCATCACAATCCCATCTAATCATATATACCAACTATATGGCAACACAATCCCATCTAATCATATATACCAACTATGGCAACACAATCCCATCTAATCATATATACCAACTATATGGCAACACAATCCAATCTAATCATATATACCAACTATGGCAACACAATCCCATCTAATCATATATACCAACTATATGGCAACACAATCCCATCTAATCATATATACCAACTATATGGCAACACAATCCCATCTAATCATATATACCAACTATATGGCAACACAATCCCATCTAATCATATATACCAACTATATGGCAACACAATCCCATCTAATCATATATACCAACTATATGGCAACACAATCCCATCTAATCATATATACCAACTATATGGCAACACAATCCCATCTAATCATATATACCAACTATATGGCAACACAATCCCATCTAATCATATATACCAACTATATGGCAACACAATCCAATCTAATCATATATACCAACTATGGCAACACAATCCCATCTAATCATATATACCAACTATGGCAACACAATCCCATCTAATCATATATACCAACTATGGCAACACAATCCCATCTAATCATATATACCAACTATGGCAACACAATCCCATCTAATCATATATACCAACTATATGGCAACACAATCCCATCTAATCATATATACCAACTATGGCAACACAATCCCATCTAATCATATATACCAACTATGGCAACACAATCCCATCTAATCATATATACCAACTATGGCAACACAATCCCATCTAATCATATATACCAACTATGGCAACACAATCCGATCTAATCATATATACCAACTATGGCAACACAATCCCATCTAATCATATATACCAACTATGGCAACACAATCCCATCTAATCATATATACCAACTACGGCAACACAATCCCATCTAATCATATATACCAACTATGGCAACACAATCCCATCTAATCATATATATACCAACTATGGCAACACAATCCCATCTAATCATATATACCAACTATGGCAACACAATCCGATCTAATCATATATACCAACTATGGCAACACAATCCCATCTAATCATATATACCAACTATGGCCACACAATCCCATCTAATCATATATACCAACTATGGCAACACAATCCGATCTAATCATATATACCAACTATGGCAACACAATCCCATCTAATCATATATACCAACTATGGCCACACAATCCCATCTAATCATATATACCAACTATGGCAACACAATCCGATCTAATCATATATACCAACTATGGCAACACAATCCCATCTAATCATATATACCAACTATGGCAAGACAATCCCATCTAATCATATATACCAACTATGGCAAGACAATCCCATCTAATCATATATACCAACTATGGCAACACGATCCCATCTAATCATATATACCAACTATGGCAACACAATCCCATCTAATCATATATACCAACTATGGCAAGACAATCCCATCTAATCATATATACCAACTATGGCAACACGATCCCATCTAATCATATATACCAACTATGGCAAGACAATCCCATCTAATCATATATACCAACTATGGCAACACGATCCCATCTAATCATATATACCAACTATGGCAACACGATCCCATCTAATCATATATACCAACTATGGCAACACGATCCCATCTAATCATATATACCAACTATGGCAACACGATCCCATCTAATCATATATACCAACTATGGCAACACAATCCCATCTAATCATATATACCAACTATGGCAAGACAATCCCATCTAATCATATATACCAACTATGGCAACACAATCCGATCTAATCATATATACCAACTATGGCAACACAATCCCATCTAATCATATATACCAACTATGGCAACACGATCCCATCTAATCATATATACCAACTATGGCAACACAATCCCATCTAATCATATATACCAACTATGGCAACACGATCCCATCTAATCATATATACCAACTATGGCAACACGATCCCATCTAATCATATATACCAACTATGGCAACACAATCCCATCTAATCATATATACCAACTATGGCAACACAATCCCATCTAATCATATATACCAACTATGGCAACACAATCCCATCTAATCATATATACCAACTATGGCAACACAATCCCATCTAATCATATATACCAACTATGGCAACACAATCTGATCTAATCATATATACCAACTATGGCAACACAATCTGATCTAATCATATATACCAACTATGGCAACACAATCCCATCTAATCATATATATACCAACTATGGCAACACAATCCCATCTAATCATATATACCAACTATGGCAACACAATCTGATCTAATCATATATACCAACTATGGCAACACAATCTGATCTAATCATATATATACCAACTATGGCAACACAATCCCATCTAATCATATATACCAACTATGGCAACACGATCCCATCTAATCATATATACCAACTATGGCAACACAATCCCATCTAATCATATATACCAACTATGGCAACACAATCCCATCTAATCATATATACCAACTATGGCAACACGATCCCATCTAATCATATATACCAACTATGGCAACACAATCCCATCTAATCATATATACTAACTATATGGCAACACAATCCCATCTAATCATATATACCAACTATGGCAACACAATCCCATCTAATCATATATACCAACTATGGCAACACAATCCCATCTAATCATATATACCAACTATGGCAAGACAATCCCATCTAATCATATATACCAACTATGGCAACACGATCCCATCTAATCATATATACTAACTATGGCAACACAATCCCATCTAATCATATATACCAACTATGGCAAGACAATCCCATCTAATCATATATACCAACTATGGCAACACGATCCCATCTAATCATATATACCAACTATGGCAACACAATCCCATCTAATCATATATACCAACTATGGCAACACGATCCCATCTAATCATATATACCAACTATGGCAACACGATCCCATCTAATCATATATACCAACTATGGCAACACAATCCCATCTAATCATATATACCAACTATGGCAACACAATCTGATCTAATCATATATACCAACTATGGCAACACAATCCCATCTAATCATATATACCAACTATGGCAACACAATCCCATCTAATCATATATACCAACTATGGCAACACAATCCCATCTAATCATATATACCAACTATGGCAACACAATCTGATCTAATCATATATACCAACTATGGCAACACAATCTGATCTAATCATATATACCAACTATGGCAACACAATCCCATCTAATCATATATATACCAACTATGGCAACACAATCCCATCTAATCATATATACCAACTATGGCAACACAATCTGATCTAATCATATATACCAACTATGGCAACACAATCTGATCTAATCATATATATACCAACTATGGCAACACAATCCCATCTAATCATATATACCAACTATGGCAACACGATCCCATCTAATCATATATACCAACTATGGCAACACAATCCCATCTAATCATATATACCAACTATGGCAACACAATCCCATCTAATCATATATACCAACTATGGCAACACAATCCCATCTAATCATATATACCAACTATGGCAACACGATCCCATCTAATCATATATACCAACTATGGCAACACAATCCCATCTAATCATATATACCAACTATGGCAACACAATCTGATCTAATCATATATACCAACTATGGCAACACAATCCCATCTAATCATATATACTAACTATATGGCAACACAATCCCATCTAATCATATATACCAACTATGGCAACACAATCCCATCTAATCATATATACCAACTATGGCAACACAATCCCATCTAATCATATATACCAACTACGGCAACACAATCCCATCTAATCATATATACCAACTATGGCAACACAATCCCATCTAATCATATATACCAACTATGGCAACACAATCCCATCTAATCATATATACCAACTATGGCAACACAATCTGATCTAATCATATATACCAACTATGGCAACACAATCCCATCTAATCATATATACCAACTATGGCAACACAATCCAATCTAATCATATATACCAACTATGGCAACACAATCTGATCTAATCATATATACCAACTATGGCAACACAATCCCATCTAATCATATATACCAACTATGGCAACACAATCCCATCTAATCATATATACCAACTATATGGCAACACAATCCCATCTAATCATATATATACCAACTATGGCAACACAATCCCATCTAATCATATATACCAACTATATGGCAACACAATCCCATCTAATCATATATACCAACTATGGCAACACAATCCCATCTAATCATATATACCAACTATGGCAACACAATCCCATCTAATCATATATACCAACTATGGCAACACAATCCGATCTAATCATATATACCAACTATGGCAACACAATCCCATCTAATCATATATACCAACTATGGCAACACAATCCGATCTAATCATATATACCAACTATGGCAACACAATCCCATCTAATCATATATACCAACTATATGGCAACACAATCCCATCTAATCATATATACCAACTATGGCAACACAATCCGATCTAATCATATATACCAACTACGGCAACACAATCCCATCTAATCATATATACCAACTATGGCAACACAATCCCATCTAATCATATATACCAACTATGGCAACACAATCCTATCTAATCATATATACCAACTATGGCAACACAATCCCATCTAATCATATATACCAACTATGGCAACACAATCTGATCTAATCATATATACCAACTATGGCAACACAATCCCATCTAATCATATATACCAACTATAGCAACACAATCCCATCTAATCATATATACCAACTATGGCAACACAATCCCATCTAATCATATATACCAACTATGGCAACACAATTCCATCTAATCATATAAACCAACTATGGCAACACAATCCCATCTAATCATATATACCAACTATAGCAACACAATCCCATCTAATCATATATACCAACTATGGCAACACAATTCCATCTAATCATATATATACCAACTATGGCAACACAATCCCATCTAATCATATATACCAACTATGGCAACACAATCCCATCTAATCATATATACCAACTATATGGCAACACAATCCCATCTAATCATATATATCAACTATGGCAACACAATCCGATCTAATCATATATACCAACTATGGCAACACAATCCCATCTAATCATATATACCAACTATGGCAACACAATCCCATCTAATCATATATACCAACTATGGCAACACAATCCCATCTAATCATATATACCAACTATGGCAACACAATCCCATCTAATCATATATACCAACTATGGCAACACAATCCAATCTAATCATATATACCAACTATGGCAACACAATCCCATCTAATCATATATACCAACTATGGCAACACAATCCCATCTAATCATATATACCAACTATATGGCAACACAATCCCATCTAATCATATATACCAACTATGGCAACACAATCCCATCTAATCATATATACTAACTATATGGCAACACAATCCCATCTAATCATATATACCAACTATGGCAACACAATCCCATCTAATCATATATATACCAACTATGGCAACACAATCCCATCTAATCATATATACCAACTATGGCAACACAATCCCATCTAATCATATATACCAACTATATGGCAACACAATCCCATCTAATCATATATACCAACTATGGCAACACAATCCCATCTAATCATATATACCAACTATGGCAACACAATCCCATCTAATCATATATATACCAACTATGGCAACACAATCCCATCTAATCATATATACCAACTATGGCAACACAATCCCATCTAATCATATATATACCAACTATGGCAACACAATCCCATCTAATCATATATACCAACTATGGCAACACAATCCCATCTAATCATATATATACCAACTATGGCAACACAATCCCATCTAATCATATATACCAACTATGGCCACACAATCTCATCTAATCATATATACCAACTATGGCAACACAATCCCATCTAATCATATATATACCAACTATGGCAACACAATCCCATCTAATCATATATACCAACTATGGCAACACAATCCCATCTAATCATATATATACCAACTATGGCAACACAATCCCATCTAATCATATATACCAACTATGGCAACACAATCCGATCTAATCATATATATACCAACTATGGCAACACAATCCCATCTAATCATATATACCAACTATGGCAACACAATCCCATCTAATCATATATACCAACTATGGCAACACAATCCCATCTAATCATATATACCAACTATGGCAACACAATCCCATCTAATCATATATACCAACTATGGCAACACAATCCCATCTAATCATATATACCAACTATGGCAACACAATCCCATCTAATCATATATACCAACTATGGCAACACAATCCCATCTAATCATATATACCAACTATGGCAACACAATCCCATCTAATCATATATACCAACTATGGCAACACAATCCCATCTAATCATATATACCAACTATGGCAACACAATCCCATCTAATCATATATACCAACTATGGCAACACAATCCCATCTAATCATATATACCAACTATGGCAACACAATCCCATCTAATCATATATACCAACTATATGGCAACACAATCCCATCTAATCATATATACCAACTATGGCAACACAATCCCATCTAATCATATATACCAACTATATGGCAACACAATCCCATCTAATCATATATATACCAACTATGGCAACACAATCCCATCTAATCATATATACCAACTATGGCAAGACAATCCCATCTAATCATATATATACCAACTATGGCAACACAATCCCATCTAATCATATATACCAACTATGGCAACACAATCCCATCTAATCATATATACCAACTATGGCAACACAATCCGATCTAATCATATATATACCAACTATGGCAACACAATCCCATCTAATCATATATACCAACTATGGCCACACAATCTCATCTAATCATATATATACCAACTATGGCAACACAATCTCATCTAATCATATATACCAACTATGGCAACACAATCCCATCTAATCATATATACCAACTATGGCAACACAATCCCATCTAATCATATATACCAACTATATGGCAACACAATCCCATCTAATCATATATATACCAACTATGGCAACACAATCCCATCTAATCATATATACCAACTATGGCAACACAATCCCATCTAATCATATATACCAACTATATGGCAACACAATCCCATCTAATCATATATACCAACTATATGGCAACACAATCCCATCTAATCATATATACCAACTATGGCAACACAATCCCATCTAATCATATATACCAACTATGGCAACACAATCCCATCTAATCATATATACCAACTATGGCAACACAATCCCATCTAATCATATATACCAACTATGGCAACACAATCCCATCTAATCATATATACCAACTATATGGCAACACAATCCCATCTAATCATATATACCAACTATATGGCAACACAATCCCATCTAATCATATATACCAACTATATGGCAACACAATCCCATCTAATCATATATACCAACTACGGCAACACAATCCGATCTAATCATATATACCAACTATGGCAACACAATCCCATCTAATCATATATACCAACTATGGCAACACAATCCCATCTAATCATATATACCAACTATGGCAACACAATCCCATCTAATCATATATACCAACTATGGCCACACAATCCTATCTAATCATATATACCAACTATGGCCACACAATCCCATCTAATCATATATACCAACTATGGCAACACAATCCCATCTAATCATATATATACCAACTATGGCAACACAATCCCATCTAATCATATATACCAACTATGGCAACACAATCCCATCTAATCATATATACCAACTATGGCCACACAATCTCATCTAATCATATATACCAACTATGGCAACACAATCCCATCTAATCATATATACCAACTATGGCAACACAATCCCATCTAATCATATATACCAACTATGGCAACACAATCCCATCTAATCATATATACCAACTATGGCAACACAATCCGATCTAATCATATATACCAACTATGGCAACACAATCCGATCTAATCATATATACCAACTATGGCAACACAATCCGATCTAATCATATATACCAACTATGGCCACACAATCTCATCTAATCATATATACCAACTATGGCAACACAATCCCATCTAATCATATATACCAACTATGGCAACACAATCCCATCTAATCATATATACCAACTATGGCAACACAATCCCATCTAATCATATATACCAACTATGGCAACACAATCCCATCTAATCATATATACCAACTATGGCAACACAATCCGATCTAATCATATATACCAACTATAGCAACACAATCCCATCTAATCATATATACCAACTATGGCAACACAATCCCATCTAATCATATATACCAACTATGGCCACACAATCTCATCTAATCATATATACCAACTATGGCAACACAATCCCATCTAATCATATATACCAACTATGGCAACACAATCCCATCTAATCATATATATACCAACTATGGCAACACAATCCCATCTAATCATATATACCAACTATGGCAACACAATCCCATCTAATCATATATACCAACTATGGCCACACAATCTCATCTAATCATATATACCAACTATGGCAACACAATCCCATCTAATCATATATACCAACTATGGCAACACAATCCCATCTAATCATATATACCAACTATGGCAACACAATCCCATCTAATCATATATACCAACTATGGCAACACAATCCGATCTAATCATATATACCAACTATGGCAACACAATCCGATCTAATCATATATACCAACTATGGCAACACAATCCGATCTAATCATATATACCAACTATGGCAACACAATCCGATCTAATCATATATACCAACTATGGCAACACAATCCGATCTAATCATATATACCAACTATGGCAACACAATCCGATCTAATCATATATACCAACTATGGCAACACAATCCCATCTAATCATATATACCAACTATGGCAACACAATCCGATCTAATCATATATACCAACTATGGCAACACAATCCCATCTAATCATATATACCAACTATATGGCAACACAATCCCATCTAATCATATATACCAACTATGGCAACACAATCCCATCTAATCATATATACCAACTATATGGCAACACAATCCCATCTAATCATATATACCAACTATGGCCACACAATCTCATCTAATCATATATACCAACTATGGCAACACAATCCCATCTAATCATATATACCAACTATGGCAACACAATCCCATCTAATCATATATACCAACTATGGCAACACAATCCCATCTAATCATATATACCAACTATATGGCAACACAATCCCATCTAATCATATATACCAACTATGGCAACACAATCCCATCTAATCATATATACTAACTATGGCAACACAATCCCATCTAATCATATATATACCAACTATGGCAACACAATCCGATCTAATCATATATATCAACTATGGCAACACAATCCCATCTAATCATATATACCAACTATGGCAACACAATCCCATCTAATCATATATATACCAACTATGGCAACACAATCCGATCTAATCATATATATCAACTATGGCAACACAATCCCATCTAATCATATATATCAACTATGGCAACACAATCCCATCTAATCATATATACCAACTATGGCAACACAATCCCATCTAATCATATATACCAACTATGGCAACACAATCCGATCTAATCATATATACCAACTATGGCAACACATTCCGATCCAATCATATATATACCAACTATGGCAAGACAATCCCATCTAATCATATATACCAACTATGGCAACACAATCCCATCTAATCATATATACCAACTATGGCAACACAATCCCATCTAATCATATATACCAACTATGGCAACACAATCCCATCTAATCATATATACCAACTATGGCAACACAATCCCATCTAATCATATATACCAACTATGGCAACACAATCCCATCTAATCATATATACCAACTATGGCAACACAATCCCATCTAATCATATATACCAACTATGGCAACACAATCCCATCTAATCATATATATCAACTATGGCAACACAATCCCATCTAATCATATATACCAACTATGGCAACACAATCCGATCTAATCATATATACCAACTATGGCAACACAATCCCATCTAATCATATATACCAACTATGGCAACACAATCCCATCTAATCATATATACCAACTATGGCAACACAATCCCATCTAATCATATATACCAACTATGGCAACACAATCCCATCTAATCATATATATCAACTATGGCAACACAATCCCATCTAATCATATATACCAACTATGGCAACACAATCCGATCTAATCATATATACCAACTATGGCAACACAATCCCATCTAATCATATATACCAACTATGGCAACACAATCCCATCTAATCATATATACCAACTATGGCAACACAATCCCATCTAATCATATATACCAACTATGGCAACACAATCCCATCTAATCATATATACCAACTATGGCAACACAATCCCATCTAATCATATATACCAACTATGGCAACACAATCCCATCTAATCATATATATACCAACTATGGCAACACAATCCCATCTAATCATATATACCAACTATGGCAACACAATCCCATCTAATCATATATACCAACTATGGCAACACAATCCCATCTAATCATATATACCAACTATGGCAACACAATCCCATCTAATCATATATACCAACTATGGCAACACAATCCCATCTAATCATATATACCAACTATATGGCAACACAATCCCATCTAATCATATATATATACCAACTATAGCAACACAATCCCATCTAATCATATATACCAACTATGGCAACACAATCCCATCTAATCATATATACCAACTATGGCAACACAATCCCATCTAATCATATATACCAACTATGGCAACACAATCCCATCTAATCATATATACCAACTATATGGCAACACAATCCCATCTAATCATATATATATACCAACTATAGCAACACAATCCCATCTAATCATATATATATACCAACTATGGCAACACAATCCGATCTAATCATATATACCAACTATGGCAACACAATCCCATCTAATCATATATACCAACTATATGGCAACACAATCCGATCTAATCATATATACCAACTATGGCAACACAATCCGATCTAATCATATATACCAACTATGGCAACACAATCCGATCTAATCATATATACCAACTATGGCAACACAATCCCATCTAATCATATATACCAACTATGGCCACACAATCTCATCTAATCATATATACCAACTATGGCAACACAATCCCATCTAATCATATATACCAACTATGGCAACACAATCCCATCTATTCATATATATACCAACTATGGCAACACAATCCCATCTAATCATATATACCAACTATGGCAACACAATCCCATCTAATCATATATACCAACTATATGGCAACACAATCCGATCTAATCATATATATCAATTATGGCAAGACAATCCCATCTAATCATATATACCAACTATGGCAACACAATCCCATCTAATCATATATACCAACTATATGGCAACACAATCCCATCTAATCATATATACCAACTATGGCAACACAATCCGATCTAATCATATATACCAACTATGGCAACACAATCCTATCTAATCATATATACCAACTATGGCAACACAATCCGATCCAATCATATATACCAACTATATGGCAACACAATCCCATCTAATCATATATACCAACTATGGCAACACAATCCTATCTAATCATATATACCAACTATGGCAACACAATCCGATCCAATCATATATACCAACTATATGGCAACACAATCCTATCTAATCATATATACCAACTATGGCAACACAATCCTATCTAATCATATATACCAACTATGGCAACACAATCCGATCCAATCATATATACCAACTATATGGCAACACAATCCTATCTAATCATATATACCAACTATGGCAACACAATCCTATCTAATCATATATACCAACTATGGCAACACAATCCAATCTAATCATATATACCAACTATATGGCAACACAATCCCATCTAATCATATATACCAACTATGGCCACACAATCCCATCTAATCATATATACCAACTATGGCAACACAATCCCATCTAATCATATATACCAACTATGGCAACACAATCCCATCTAATCATATATACCAACTATGGCAACACAATCCCATCTAATCATATATACCAACTATGGCAACACAATCTGATCTAATCATATATAACAACTATGGCAACACAATCCCATCTAATCATATATACCAACTATGGCAACACAATCCCATCTAATCATATATACCAATTATGGCAACACAATCCAATCTAATCATATATATACCAACTATATGGCAACACAATCCGATCTAATCATATATACCAACTATGGCAACACAATCTGATCTAATCATATATACCAACTATGGCAACACAATCTGATCTAATCATATATACCAACTATGGCAACACAATCCCATCTAATCATATATACCAACTATGGCAACACAATCCAATCTAATCATATATATACCAACTATATGGCAACACAATCCGATCTAATCATATATATATACCAACTATATGGCAACACAATCCCATCTAATCATATATACCAACTATGGCAACACAATCTGATCTAATCATATATACCAACTATGGCAACACAATCCCATCTAATCATATATACTAACTATGGCAACACAATCCCATCTAATCATATATACCAACTATGGCAACACAATCCTATCTAATCATATATACTAACTATGGCAACACAATCCCATCTAATCATATATACCAACTATGGCAACACAATCCCATCTAATCATATATACCAACTATGGCAACACAATCTGATCTAATCATATATACTAACTATGGCAACACAATCCCATCTAATCATATATACCAACTATGGCAACACAATCCTATCTAATCATATATACTAACTATGGCAACACAATCCCATCTAATCATATATACCATCTATGGCAACACAATCCCATCTAATCATATATTCCATCTATGGCAACACAATCCCATCTAATCATATATACCAACTATGGCAACACAATCCCATCTAATCATATATATCAACTATGGCAAGACAATCCCATCTAATCATATATACCAACTATGGCAACACAATCCGATCTAATCATATATACCAACTATGGCAACACAATCCCATCTAATCATATATACCAACTATGGCAACACAATCCCATCTAATCATATATACCAACTATGGCAACACAATCCCATCTAATCATATATACCAACTATGGCAACACAATCCGATCTAATCATATATATATACCAACTATGGCAACACAATCCGATCTAATCATATATACCAACTATGGCAACACAATCCCATCTAATCATATATACCAACTATGGCAACACAATCCCATCTAATCATATATACCAACTATGGCAACACAATCCCATCTAATCATATATACCAACTATGGCAACACAATCCGATCTAATCATATATACCAACTATGGCAACACAATCCGATCTAATCATATATTCCATCTATGGCATCCCAAATAAATCTGCCAACAATGCACATCCACCAGGGGCATCCCAAATAATTCTGCAAAACACGCACGGCCACCAGGGGTGTCCCAAATCATCCTGCCAACCATGAACATCCACCAGGGGCGTCCCAAATAATTCTGCAAAACGCACGGCCACCAGGGGCGTCCCAAATAATTCTGCAAAACACGCACGACCACCAGGGGTGTCCCAAATAATTCTGCCAACCATGAACATCCACCAGGGGCATTGCAAATTGATCACCCGACCATGCAAGACTACCAGGGGCATCCCAAGCTGTTCAGCCGACACGACCTTGCATCCTTTATGAAACTTGTTTCACTAGAATTTCGTTTATATTCCCTATTTGTTTTCTTTTTCAGTAATCATTTATCCTATTGATTCGTTATGGTGGAAGAAGCAACCTCATCTGCAGCCAGTGGAGGATCAGGGGCTACTCCAGCATTTCTTTTGTTGCCCAGAGAAGAGAGAGTAAGATGCTGCAAGTCCGCGATAGAAGGAGAATGTCTTTTTATAGCAAGTTAATTTGGTTTCAGTCTATTCATTTTTTGCCCTTTTTTTTTTCTAGAAGCGGTGGATGATGGATGAGTATTGGGCGACTTTCCCCGATCCCGCCACAGATTACTGCTTCCCAGACAATCCAGTTTGGGGAGAAGATGAGGAGATTCCTGAGGAGACGGAGGAGGACAGGACCATGAGAGGGAGAATTGGACACTGCATTTGTTGCCAAGAGATGAACAATGTTTCCTTGCGTGCCAGTTCCTTACACCTGCAGCGCCCGCACCTGAGTCTACGTGCGGGATCTTCGTACCAAGCGCTCCTTGCTGATTAGCGTTACGTTTCCGCTTCCGGCTGTCCGGGTCACGTGCCGCGCAGCATCTTGTCAGGTGGCGGGAGTGCTGAGGTGGAGGCGCGTGGTGTGATGAAGCGCAGTAGCATGAAGGAGCAGGAGCTGACCTACATTGCTACACCTGCTAACTGACCACCTAGCTTCGCTCTTTATTGAAGACCCGCACATTGCTACACCTGCTAACTGGCCGCCTAGCTTGGCTCTTTAGTGTAGACCCGCACATTGCTACACCTGCTAACTGACCACCTAGCTTGGCTCTTTAGTGTAGACCCGCACATTGCTACACCTGCTAACTGGCCGCCTAGCTTGGCTCTTTAGTGTAGACCCGCACATTGCTACACCTGCTAACTGACCACCTATCTTGGCTCTTTATTGTAGACCTGCACATTGCTACACCTGCTAACTGACCACCTAGCTTGGCTCTTTATTGTAGACCTGCACATTGCTACACCTGCTAACTGACCACCTAGCTGTGCTCTTTATTGTAGACCCGCACATTGCTACACCTGCTAACTGACCACCTAGCTTGGCTCTTTATTGTAGACCCGCACATTGCTACACCTGCTAACTGACCACCTAGCTTGGCTCTTTAGTGTAGACCCGCACATTGCTACACCTGCTAACTGACCACCTAGCTTGGCTCTTTATTGTAGACCCGCACATTGCTACACCTGCTAACTGACCACCTAGCTTTGCTCTGCATTGTAGACCCGCACATTGCTACACCTGCTAACTGACCACCTAGCTTGGCTCTTTATTGTAGACCCGCACATTGCTACACCTGCTAACTGACCACCTAGCTTGGCTCTTTATTGTAGACCCGCACATTGCTGCACCTGCTAACTGGCCGCCTAGCTTGGCTCTTTATTGTAGACCCGCACATTGCTACACTTGCTAACTGACCACCTAGCTTCGCTCTTTATTGTAGACCCGCACATTGCTACACTTGCTAACTGACCACCTAGCTTCGCTCTTTATTGAAGACCCGCACATTGCTACACCTGCTAACTGACCACCTAGCTTGGCTCTTTATTGTAGACCCGCACATTGCTACACCTGCTAACTGACCACCTAGCTTCGCTCTTTAGTGTAGACCCGCACATTGCTACACCTGCTAACTGACCACCTATCTTCGCTCTTTATTGAAGACCCGCACATTGCTACACCTGCTAACTGACCACCTAGCTTCGCTCTTTAGTGTAGACCCGCACATTGCTACACCTGCTAACTGACCACCTAGCTTCGCTCTTTAGTGTAGACCCGCACATTTCTACACTTGCTAACTGACCACCTAGCTTCGCTCTTTATTGAAGACCCGCACATTGCTACACCTGCTAACTGACCACCTAGCTTGGCTCTTTATTGTAGACCCGCACATTGCTACACCTGCTAACTGACCACCTAGCTTGGCTCTTTAGTGTAGACCCGCACATTGCTACACCTGCTAACTGACCACCTAGCTTCGCTCTTTAGTGTAGACCCGCACATTGCTACACCTGCTAACTGACCACCTAGCTTCGCTCTTTATTGAAGACCCGCACATTGCTACACCTGCTAACTGACCACCTAGCTTGGCTCTTTAGTGTAGACCCGCACATTGCTACACCTGCTAACTGACCACCTAGCTTCGCTCTTTAGTGTAGACCCGCACATTGCTACACCTGCTAACTGACCACCTAGCTTCGCTCTTTATTGAAGACCCGCACATTGCTACACCTGCTAACTGACCACCTAGCTTCGCTCTTTAGTGTAGACCCGCACATTGCTACACCTGCTAACTGACCACCTAGCTTCGCTCTTTATTGAAGACCCGCACATTGCTACACCTGCTAACTGGCCGCCTAGCTTCGCTCTTTATTGTAGACCCGCACATTGCTACACCTGCTAAGTGACCACCTAGCTTCGCTCTTTATTGAAGACCCGCACATTGCTACACCTGCTAACTGGCCGCCTAGCTTCGCTCTTTAGTGTAGACCCGCACATTGCTACACCTGCTAACTGACCACCTAGCTTCGCTCTTTATTGAAGACCCGCACATTGCTACACCTGCTAACTGACCACCTAGCTTCGCTCTTTATTGTAGACCCGCACATTGCTACACCTGCTAACTGACCACCTAGCTTCGCTCTTTATTGTAGACCCGCACATTGCTACACCTGCTAACTGACCACCTAGCTTCGCTCTTTATTGAAGACCCGCACATTGCTACACCTGCTAACTGACCACCTAGCTTCGCTCTTTATTGAAGACCCGCACATTGCTACACCTGCTAACTGACCACCTAGCTTCGCTCTTTAGTGTAGACCCGCACATTGCTGCACCTGCTAACTGACCACCTAGCTGTGCTCTGCATTGTAGACCCGCACATTGCTACTCCTGCTAACTGACCACCTAGCTTCGCTCTTTATTGAAGACCCGCACATTGCTACACCTGCTAACTGACCACCTAGCTTCGCTCTTTATTGTAGACCCGCACATTGCTGCACCTGCTAACTGACCACCTAGCTGTGCTCTGCATTGTAGACCCGCACATTGCTGCACCTGCTAACTGACCACCTAGTTGTGCTCTGCATTGTAGACCCGCACATTGCTACACCTGCTAACTGACCACCTAGCTTGGCTCTTTATTGTAGACCCGCACATTGCTACACCTGCTAACTGACCACCTAGCTTCGCTCTTTATTGTAGACCCGCACATTGCTACACCTGCTAACTGACCACCTAGTTGTGCTCTGCATTGTAGACCCGCACATTGCTGCATTGCTGTTTTTTTCATTGTATACCTGCACAATGCCGCACCTGCTAACTGGCTGCCTAGCTGTTCTCTTACATATAGACTCCAAACATGCCTGGTGTGTGCAGCTAGCCAGGGAGTGATTCCTGTGTGTGAGGTGCACTTGATGCTTTTGCATGGTATGTGTGGGGATATGTGTTCACTTTTTGGACATTTCTACACTTGGCCCCCAGAGACAAGATTCTGATCTAATAGGTAGCATACCTTTTGGGCTTGACTTGTGTCCCCCAACTCCATACCTTAACCATGGTGGCCATTGGCCTTATTTTTCCACTGTGTAGGAGGATTGGATGGCACAAGACCCTCCAAGTGTTAGTTTCCTTACTAACTGATTTTGTGGCGTTAACACAATGCCATTTCTTGTCTTCACCTGGCATATCTCATGTATTCCTCCCTTCCCCACACCAGAGGCACTAAAATTCTAGTGCATGTCCTGATTATATCCTACTAGCTTACTGCAACACTAATATGTGGTCTAGCAGCACAGACTGACTCTTCAATCTTTTCTCATCTCTGCTGCTCGACCTTTCCTCTAGTTTCTCCAGTGCTGCTCCTATTTGTCAGTCCTTCCACTGGCTGCTATTAGCTGAGAGAATTCAGATCAAAATCCAACCTTAACCTATAAAGCTCTCTCCAGCTAAGCTCCTCCTACTTTTTTTTTTTTTTGCTAATCAAACTATACTTTGCTCAGCACTAAATACATCTTACAACTTTCACCTTCAGGATTTAACCCCCCCCCCCCCCCCCGCCATATTTCTCCGAAGTGGAATGACCACCACTCCCCAAACTTTCAGGATTTATCTCAACGTCATCTATTCAGACAAGCTTATCACCTGACCTAAGAAATCAACTTCACAGCCCTGACAACTTTAAAGCACTTGTCTCCAGGCTTAGTATTTGCTATTTATGATCTAACATTCATCTCTCTGCCCTTATGTTTTAGGTTGTGAGCCCACAAAAGCGTCCAGTGTATTTAAGTATTTGCACCCATGTATTATAAGTATATTGTTTTCCCTTTAACCTGTAAAATAATGTCAAAGAAGATGATGATACTCTTTAAAGTTATACTAAAGGAAAGCCCAGTTGTCCCATTGTCTTGGGCTACACGATGCACTGTCGCAAGCTTCAATCCGTTTTCAAAAAGACCCTGTAGTTCCTAAGTTACTTGTATAAATATTAGATCATTGGAGATGCAGAGAAAGTATGAGAAATAGTGGGTGTTTCAACAGCAATGTGATACATATATCATAGCATTGTGCCTCTAGTCATCCTTGGCAGCACATAGTGTGATCAGAAAACGTGGAATGAGAGCCAATCAGGACATCATGGGAGGTGTTTCTGTTCTTGGGCCACTGAATGTTGATTGAAGGACTAGCTCAGCGGGGTGAGGATTGAAAGCTGAATGTGGAAATTATTTCCTCACTAACTAGACCAACAGAGGAGGATCCAGCCACTCATTGAAAGGTAAACTACTGATATTTTATTATTTTGACTTGCCAATCACTTGAACTAAACAATGCCTGGTATCAGTGTTGTGGTAGGCCTCAGTTCCACTGCTGACAAGTTGTCATCTTTCCACTAGAAGTGATAAGCAACCTAAGGCTAACTGGCTTCTGCAGCACAGGATATTGTGCGGATCTTGAGGTGAGGAAGAGGAAAACTCTGTGACTGCAGCAGCGACAGCAGTGGTGAGTCGTGAGGTGGAAAGCTCAAAGACCCAGTGTAGGAGGAAGCAGCAGCAGAGGAGACCAGGACCAAGACCTGGTAGCAGAAGAGTTCTCACCAACCTCTTGGCCCTGCTTGAGATGTACGCATGTCAGAGGCCTATGGCGGACTCTTTCACCAGGCTCTTGGATGTCTGTACTCCCACCAGAGAAATTGGTTGATCAATTGGCCAGCATGGTGATGCAACTCTGTTTGGTTCAGGATCTCTATGAAGGCCTTTACTGAGCGGAACCAGGAATATTTGGGCATTCAAGAAAAAGAAACTCATTTGGACAGAAACGGGCCTGCAGCACTGCAGTTTTTACGGCTTTTACTGGTGTCCCCCATTGCACTGAGCTCTTTGAGATAAAGGTAAGTATTTCTGCACTGCAGGAGTATCCAGCAGGCACTAAAGTGTGCCTAAAGTTGTTTATTTATTTTTATCAATACTGCAAATTTCAGCTTTAACTGTTAACTGATTATAATTGGCATTCTATCCTCAGAAACTTTTTTATAATTTGTCAGTTGGATGCAGCTCACGCTCATAGTTCTATATTGTTGCTCTGGTATCTGTTTCCCTGGCTGTAACAGTAAATTGTATTGTATTTGTCCTGACTGGTTAATTTGTTATTCATTGTAAAAATACTAGAAAGGTTTCGAATTTGCCAGTGTCTCTCATAGTTTCCAGCAGTACATACAATATCTACAGACAACCTCCACTGAAAGGAAGACTTCTAAAACAAATGTTTGATGCTTGTACTTTTTCTACAAATCTACCAGAACTGATGCTAGTACCAGACACACAGGCTTCAAATACAACCACCCTCTTGGTGATCATCTTAACGTTTTTTGCACCTAATTCTTTTTGTGCCTCACTTGTTTAAGGAGGAACATCGGGGGAGGTTAAAACATCCACCAACCTCATCTGCTGCCCCCCTCTCCGATTTTACTCAATGTTTACTCAACTCTCCGGGGGGATCCATATTCTGGGTCCCTCCAAATCCGGATGACCTTCTGACAGGGGCGGCTCCATCTTGCAACCCATCAGGCACTGCGTGCAGCCTGCGATCTTGCGCCTGGGAAATGAAGCCACCTGAAATCCTGCAAGACTTTGCTGAGCGGCACTGTTATGTACAGATGGCGGGGCAGAGGATTGGGCCTGAACCGCTCGTACCAATTTATAATTGACCTGGGAGGTGCACGTGAGCAGAGCAATTAAAATACACAAGTCTGAAAGGGGCCACAGCACTTAACCCTGTTAGCTTGCAACCAATGCTATAATCTGCCTCTAAATCTGGTTCAAAGCATAGGACTTGGTAGGCACACATCTGCAGAAGTATGCTAAAGCTGCACCACCAAACGGCAAGGTGCCTGTGTAGGTGCAGTCCTAACTCTCATCGTTGAGCCCCCATTAAGACCTACAATGCGATGGATAAATTGGGAGCAGCATTCAGGGCACTGCTTCATATATTCAAAATAATTGCTTGATTGAGAAAGGTTGCATATCATTAAAAAACACATACATAAAACAATAAAAAAAAAACAAAAAGATTCACCCGAATCTATCCTAGGCTCTGAAGTGGCAATACACAGATACAGATGCTAAATCAAACCAAGGGCAGTTACATGGCCATAATACGCCTGTCCCCACATAAAAAACAATCCATCCACCTAAGCATCATAACCCCACAGCTCCACAATAAGATCTTTCTCCAAAAAAGTGCAATAATCCAAGTGCTGAGGAGGAGGAGAAACATCTACCCTACAGACTTCGTATTCAGATGTAACTACACTTTAAAGTGGACCAACACCCAGGGGTGATCGGCCCGGAAATCTATAAGAAACCCCCCAGAAACCCCAAAAAGATCTTACCTGATCCGCCGAGAGTGACGCGCGGGAGGCGGCGGCGGAAGAGGCTTGTACGTTCCTGTCCCCCGCCTAGACGTTGGCGGGGATTGGCTGCGGCGTTCACGTGGGAGCGGGGAGAGGTGAGTTTTTTGGGGTTTCTGGGGGGTTTCAAACAGAGGGGCACCCCCGATCGGGGTGCCCCTCCGAAGTGGACCAAAACCCAGGATAGTCAAAATCCTGGGTGTTGGTCCACTTTAAAGTGAACCAAAACCCAGGACTTTGATTATCCTGGATTTAAGTCCTTTCCCCGGGGGACTCCGATAGGGGGGTGCTCTGCTTTGTGAAACCCCCAGGACACCGATCCCAGCTCACCTCTTCCCGGTCACACGACGCGTCTAAGAGCAGCAGCTTTGATGGCTGCATCCAAAAGGTAAGTAGGGGCTGATGGGGGGGGGAGGGTCAGACACAAAAATTCAGGTTTGCTTTAAAAGGCTGGTTATTAACAAATGCAAGCACTGCCATTCAAATGTATACCATATTTTTTGCCCTATAAGACATACCTAGGATTTAGAGGAAGAAAATAAGAAAAAAATATTCCGAGCTAAAATAGAGCCTTTGTGACACTGACAAAAATTCTACAAACAGAGCTGACTGGACAAGAGCCCATGCATGTGACATGGGATGGGGAAAGCTGTTTTGACAGCAAACTGGGGGGTTTCACATAGCAGGGCATCCCAAATCAGCTGCTTGACAAATGGCTCTGTTTGTGGAGCTGTAACGGCAGCATCCCTGGGTGCCCAGCCTATCTGAATGGCTATCCTTGGGAGTGCGCCTCATACCGGAGACGCTTAGGAAGCAGCCCCAGCTACTTGCATCGTCAGGAAAAATGTAGGTTTTGTGACGACCTGGGTGGCGTTTCACACAGTGGACAGTGGTGCACCCTGATTTGGGATACTCCAGGGTTGGCCACTCTATATAGAGAGAAAAAGATCCACAGTCATTCAAAGTAGAATTTTTCAGTCAGTTTAATTTATTTTGTAGAGATTTTCTATATTTTTTGACCAGGTAGTCTCATCACAAGCAACACTTCACACACACACACAAACACACACACACACACAGAGCTGTTACCTATGTCTACAGCGCCTGCCTGTGAAGAAAGATGGAGCGGAGATGAAGTGCACTGGAGCTGTTCCTAGGGGACCAGTGAGTCAAATGCTGATTTAAAACCCAGCAGATTCAGCCCGATTCAGCAAAGGGACTGAGCCATTTTCATTTTACAATTTAAAAGCAAGGCACACATTTGTTTTCCTTTCTATAGCCACATTATTTATTCACATTAGAAGCTATTCATTATGTATCTCTTTTTATGCAAATATTTGCGATATTGCTCCTTTTAATGCCGCATAAAGAGCGTGACCTGTCCCAGAAACAGGATCCTGCCATAAAGCCCCCCACTCTGAGGTGACGGCGCATTAACTGTGCAGCCATTTGTGTCGAGTGTTTGAACTTCATGCTTCCTGTGTCAGTATGTCTCCGCTCTTCCTGTGTTTCTCACCTCCACCTGCTGCCACACACTTTTCCTCCTGTCTGCATTAGAAAGCTCCTGTACATTTCTGATCCAGGCTGGCTGTTTATATAAGGAACTGTGCTCTTTATCCTGGGGGCAAAAACCAGTGTGCTCATTTACAGAGACACTGTAGGCCAAAAACCTACTCCCTGGAGAGGTGGTCCATCACACCCCTGGTTTTCCATCACACCCCTGGTTTATCAAGCAGCTGTTTTGTGTTCTTCTGCTGGCTCCAGCACAACCACTCTGAGCTAAAAGCTTTGCTTGCTATTGCACTCACCTGTTCGCTGAACCAGACTGGAGAGGGTGTGTAAGGTACTTGGGCCTCGACTCTATAAAGGTAGAAAAAAATTCTTATGGTAGTAAAAAATTCAATTCATGAGAAAAAAGCCTGAGAATGTCACTGTTACTGAATCACTAGATAAAAAGACAATGAAAGTCAATGGCAGCTTTTACTACAGTGTAGAAAGGAGTAAACAGTTCTCTACTTTTCTTAGTAGTAAAAAAGTGCCATTGACTTTCATTGTTTTCTTATCTGGTGATTCAGCAACAGTGAAATTCTCAGGCTTTTTTCTCATGAATTGAATCTTTTACTACCATGAGAATTTTTTTCTACCTTTATTGAATCGAGGCCTTGGTCTGTGTTAGATCATGTTTTCTCACTTTCTGTCTGTAGAGGTCCAACTAAAGAAACGTGGGCCTTATTGGGTCACATAGGTGTGCCTTTGAATAGGAGCCCCAAATTTAGTGGCTGTCATTGTAATGGCATTGAATATAATACTTCCAATAATCATGAAGGGCAAGACTTAAAGGCAAAAACAAATGGCACCACTCACATTTTGCCCAGGAAAGTTCCACCTCCGGGACCCAATGGACATCAACTTGCCAATACCTGAGATCGGTCCAAGATACTGCCCCGCAGTATGTTCACTCCTTTCATTGCAATGGAGGGGGCATGCCCCCATAACCTCAGCACCGCTGCGGGGTGTATACCCAGCATGTTCACAGCCGCCATCTTGGACCGGAGCAGACTGACAGGATGCTTCATTTCCATTATTGCTAAATATTAGTCCAGCTGTGTTGGACGAAAGGTGTGTAGTGCAGGACTTTTATGTTTGGGCTGGCCAATCCCTTTAAAGTGGACCACAACCTTAACCAAGTCTAATAGATATCAGGGCCAGGTTACAGCTGGCACCCCCCCAAAAAAAAAGGATGCCCTGCTCTATCTACCTTGTCCGCTTTCTTTACTCACCTTGATCCGGCAGCATCTACGGGTCACAGCTGGCATCTGCCAAAGAGCAGCCCAAGGGAGGCACCCTGCAATCTATTCATTCAGCATTTATTGCTATACATTAATATGCATGCCCCTTGGCAGCATGATTGTGGTGAATTATTGAGCGACCTGGGGGATTTAACACACAAGAGTATCACAAACCAAGGTGAAAATCTGGGGTTTGGTCCTCTTTGAACCATGTGAAGGACTTTGATTCCCTTCTTACAAATTTTGTTGCACAAACTACTGTATGAGGCCGATTCATTAATAGCGCCAGGTAGCGACAGATGAGCGACTGTAGCGTGATTTTTTCAGCGCCAGCCAGTATTCGCTGTGCTTGGCCGGCATTAGCTTGATGACAGCGACTCAGTCGGTGTGCGGTAATGTTGAATACGGGCTGGGGGGTCGCTGTTTCACAGGTCCAGCGTTGTATGTGAGCGCCTGACAACGAATGGCCAGAGCGAACGGCTAGCTTCATATTCATCAACAAATCACGCTCCGAATGTGCTGTCGCTGTCCATTCCTTGTTTAAACCCCAGAGCGCTGGCGGCGATGGTATTAACTAGTTTTTAACCCCTAAACAACCATATTTTGTGAATGTAACATTATACATGTTTATAGAATCATTTTGTAATATGAATACATTAATCTCAGACCTGTTAGATCAATTCTGCACATTTTTTTTTTAATTTTTTTTTTTACTTAAAAATAAATCCTAACATTGCAGAAGTGGTCTCCGAGTTTTTGACATTAAAAAAATAAAAAATAAAAAAAAATACCAATTAATTATGAATAATTATAGATTGCTCCATTGAAATGCATTGGACATCGCCAGGGAGCGACAGCTCTTACCTGGCGCTGTGAGGGAATTTGCAGCGGCGCTGTTCGGTCCAGGCGGCTTCATGATGAATGCCGCGCTAGCCGTCGCTCTCGCCGGCGCTAGCCTCATTTTGCTTGATAAATGCGACATTGTGACCGCCGCCGGGCGTACTTGAGTCGGTAGTCGCCGTTAGATGCCGCTACCTGGCGCTCGTCAGACACTACCTGGCGCTATCGCTTACAAATGCGCAGTTGGGATAGACTGACTGACTGCAACAATATATCAGATATACACCAACTCTATTCAGTACTTGCAATTAAGAGCCATTTGTGTGATTTGGCCTTTAAAGCAGACCAAAATCCTGGGCATTTATTTTATACTCCAGGGCCTATTGCTGGCCTTCCCCTGGGGCATCCTAAATCGGGATGCCACACTGTGTGAAACGCCCTGGGTCTCAGCAAAACTCGCCTTTGTCCTGGCTCCCACAGCGCTGTAAACAATGCCGGATGAATCTCTGGGTTGAGCCTCCTACATCTAATCATTCAGATGGGGCTGGGGGCAGGAGTGCTCCCCAGTCTAAAGGGAAACTAGGGAATGTGACTGCTCCTGATTCTTATTGCCGAGCTCTGTGTCCAAACAGTGATTAGGGTGACTGGCGAAAGGTACATTTTTAGAGGCGATTCTGAGGGGTCCACATAGCAAGGCTTTCCATATTGGGATGCCCCCGGTGCAATGACCAAAACACGGCATAGTGAAAATCCTATGCTTTAAGATTTGCTTGAAGAATTAAATATAGGGACAGTCCAGTCCTGCAGCCTTTTTGTCCTAGGCCATCTGAAAAAATGTAATATGTCCTGAGATCAAGTCCTCTGGTGTGTAGACCTGTTTGACTGTTCAGCATCAACCATAGTCTTAGAGGCCGATTCATTAATAGCGCCAGGTAGCGACAGTATTCGCTGTGCTTGGCCGGGGTTTGCTTGTTGACAGCGACTCAGTCGGTGTGCGGTAATGTTGAATACGGGGTTAGGAGTCGCTGTTTCACAGGTTCCGCGTTGTATGGGTGCGCCTGACAGCGAATGGCCAGAGCGAACGGCTTGCTGCAGATTCATTAACAAATCACGCTCAAAAAATTCTCGCGCTGTGAATTCCTTGTTTAAACCCCAGAGCGCTGGCGGCGATGTGTGTAAAGTAGTTTTTAACCCCCAAACAACCATTTTTTTTTAATGTAAAAATTATACAAGTTTTTCTAAACATTTTGTAATATGAATACATTAATATCAGACCTGTAATATCAATTCTGCACATATTTTTTTTTTTTTTTTTACCTTAAAAAAAATATCTAACATTGCCGTAGTGGTCACAGAATTTTTGCTGGTAAAAAAAAAAAAAAACATAAACTCAATTAATTATGAATATTTAAAGATTGCTCCATTGAAATGCATTGGAGAGCGCCAGGGAGCGCCAGGTCATACCTGGCGCTGTGATGGGATTAGCAGCGGCGCTGTTCGTTGCAGTCGGCTACATGATGAATCCCGCGCTAGCTGACGCTCTCGCCGGCGCTAGCCTCATTTAGCGTGATAAATGCGTCATTGTGACCGCTGCCGGGCGTACTTGAGTCGGTAGCCGCCGTTAGCTGGCGGGACCTGGCGCTTGTCAGACACTACCTGGCGCTATCGCTTGATAAATAAGGGCCTTAGTCTTAGTCGCAATGACTCCAATGGCACCTACACTAGACCTTGGTAACCCCTTTCATTAAAGTGAGTGTAGTGGTAGTGGTCGGTCACTGTGACAGACAGAATGGGGGGCAGCTATTTATCACGGTGCTTGCTGTAAGTGAGTCGCAATCTCTGAATGATTTTTTTCTGTCTTTAAACCAGATCAAAAACCTTACAAGTAAAAGTGCTCATATGCACCCCCCTCAATGGAGACCTATGGACCTGCAGGTAACCTGCAAAGAGGAAGTGCTGCTGGGTTTTCTGCTGCTGTGCATTGCGGGTTATGTCACTTAAATCCAGGCATCAGCATGGCTGGGAAGGTGGGAAAGGAAGTCTCTGGGGGGCTTCAAGGTGGCCACTACTAGGAGGAAATCAGACAGGCTGTCATTCAGCTTTGAGTGGATGCAGGAGCAAATGCAAGTGCTGACAATGATTCGGTATCATGCATGCAGATAGGGAAAGTGAGTTCTGGGGAGTTTAATTTTTTCAACTGTGCCAGGCTGTTGGTCAGGTTTAAATGCAGAATTGTTTTTTGGCTCCTACAGGTAGGAAGTACATAACACATTGCTGTTATAAGGACCAAAAATAGTGGCCACCCAAAACAAAGCACTTAATTTGTCAGTTACACCTATGGTTTTTTCGCTGAGGAAATCAAACATATTTAAAGGAAAACTCCAATTTGGCTGTTTTTTTTTGGTGTTTTGCTGTGCTTTCCTCTCCTAGAATGTAAAATAAACATTTGTGTTAAAACTGTACCTATACCTGTGATTTACGTATCAGCTTGCTGTTTCCATGTTTCTTATATTCCTCTGACTCTGTCTTGGTAAAACAAGAGTGGCTTTCTTGTCCTATAGTAAAGCTCGTGGTATCCTTTCTGACTAAAACTCCCAGAATCCTTCCACTACAATGAATGCCCTTATTCATCAAGCGATAGCGCCAGGTAGTGTCTGACGAGCGCCAGGTAGCGGCAGCTAACGGCGACTACCGACTCAAGTACGCCCGGCGGCGGTCACAATGACGCATTTATCAAGCAAAATGAGGCTAGCGCCGGCGAGAGCGACGGCTAGCGCGGCATTCATCATGAAGCCGGCTGGACCGAACAGCGCCGCTGCAAATTCCCTCACAGCGCCAGGTATGAGCTGTCGCTCCCTGGCGATGTCCAATGCATTTCAATGGAGCAATCTATAATAATTCATGATTAATTGGTAATATTTTTTTTTTTAATTTTTTTAATGTCAAAAAATCGGAGACCACTTCTGCAATGTTAGGAATTATTTTTAAGTCAAAAAAAAAAAAAAAAAAATATGTGCAGAATTGATCTAACAGGTCTGAGATTAATGTATTCATATAACAAAATGATTCTAAAAACATGTATAATGTTACATTCAAAAAATATGGTTGTTTAGGGGTTAAAAACTAGTTAATACAGATCGGCGCCAGCGCACTGGGGTTTAAACAAGGAATGGACAGCGACAGCACATTCGGAGCGTGATTTTTTGATGAATATGAAGCTAGCCGTTCGCTCTGGCCATTCGTTGTCAGGCGCTCACATACAACGCTGGACCTGTGAAACAGCGACCCCCCAGCCCGTATTCAACATTACCGCACACCGACTGAGTCGCTGTCATCAAGCTAACGCCGGCCAAGCACAGCGAATACTGGCTGGCGCTGAAAAAATCACGCTACAGTCGCTCATCTGTCGCTACCTGGCGCTATTGATGAATCGGCCTCCCCGTCAAAACTGAAGGTAAGGGCACTTACTGTCTCTCATTTCCAGGGCTTGGCGGTATTTATTTGGTTAAGGATATTATCATATATTGTATTATAGTGCACTTTGCAACACTTGTATTGTTTAGTTAGTATTAATTGGCTCGAGCTCGGGACTTTTGTATTTTACATTGTATCAAGTGTGCACACAGCAGTGTGTTCATAACAGCTCAGCCTTTCATCATCACGTGCAGCTTTTATTCCCTAGTGTGTCCATCTAAAATCTTGTGTGTGGACAGTCTGCCACACATATAGGGTGATATATTTATATCTCATTGATCACACACCTGGGCAGATAACCTGCTCTTGTATTCACTGTGTGTTTATTGTTCTGTAGGATCACATTAGGGATTATTTTTGTTATTTGTGACCTATGATTGTGGTTTAGTATTGTTCAGCACGGTGTTTTCATTCCCTTTCACATATAGAGTTTTTATAGTATAGTATATATAGTTTTTCATTTGTAGCACATTCATTGCCTTAGTGTAGATTACTGTCATCCTTATCATTTTAGGCGTATTGCCTTATTGCATACATATGTATTTTACCGCCTGAACCTGGTATTATTACGTAAGAATTTTTGCATACTTTTCTAGTATTTTATCAGTGTTATATACATTGTTATAGGCTAGAGCCACAAATTTCTCCACAGTATTGTGGGTGGACACTATTATATTATTCAGGATTCAGCAGGAGACCTTGTTTTTTAGCTTGTCTTGTCTTGTGTATGTTTTTATCTTTATATGCCAACAATAAAGTATATTACTTAATTCTTATACATTTGCTGGTGTGCCCAAATTTATGAATTCCACCTTTTTTCTCTTTTTGGCTTAATACATCCTTCCACTACAACAGGTGAACAGCTAAACAAAGCAGCAGCAATCATTGTTTTTCGCATATCTGAACAGAAGAGTTAATACAGCCTGAGCTGATCAGATGAATAGCAAGCTAGAGTCAGGAAGTCTCTGATGTGTACCTTTAATGCACCATTTAGATGCACATTGCCAAGGTAAACACATTGGGAAACCCGTTTTCTTTTATAACATGGAGTTGCAAACAAATGGAAAACAAAAAAGTAACAGATAAGCTTAGCTACTTGATGACATCATATTGGCACACAATATTGGAATTCCCAATTTAAGTGTTCTGGAGTCCAGTCCTGTACCAGCACATGCTACAGCCTGCTTGGTTTAAAACAACATTTCTAGCACATTGATGTACATATGAATTACTTCCTCATGAAACTGTACTTCTTGGGGCTATCAAATCAGAATTGTCATTGAATTGATGCATATTAAAAGGTTTGTTCAGCCAAAGAAAAGTATACCATACCTGAGCAAACAATACACTTGATTCTGTGGACTGAAGTGGTCTTGTTTCTAACTGACTCCTTATCCCCATGTTTGCTCCCTCACACGGTGCCTCATTCTGCCAATTAATGAGGGAATATACTCCCTTCTGACTGGAATCAGGCAGGCACTGAGGCCAGCCGGAGGAGTATGCTGTTGGCACGGGAGTGGATGTATCTAAAACTGGACCACTTCAGTCTGCAGAACTGATGTGCTTCTGTGTTATTAGTGGAGAGCAAAGATGGTCAGTAGGGCTACTAATAATTCCTGTAAACTGGTCCAAATACAATAAGTGGGAAATTCGGTATCATGCATTTGAGGGCACTTGATTAGGTAAATCCTCTGCTTGTCTGCACATCTGAGGATATTCTTTTATTTAATGTCTGACACCCAGTATTCTCTGTCATGGAGGACATTACACTCCACACCAACATGTAGGTTCAACCAACAATTTTCTGCTGCATTCCTGCAGATTCCTGCTATGGTTATGAGGGAGCAACCCATTTTATCCTACTTCAGGTCATACAGACTGTTCAGAACTAAGGTGCGCTTACTCACCTGGTCTGCACTCCAGCAGTGTTCCTGCGGCTTACTGCTATGGTTATAAGGGAGCAAAAGAACCCATATTATCATATGTCAGGCCATACAGACTGTTCAAAACTAACGGCCTTATTTATCAAGGGCTAGCGCCAGGTAGTGTCTGACGAGCGCCAGGTACCGCCAGCTGTCGGCGGCTACCGAATCAAGTACGGCCGGCGGTGGTCACAATCACCCATTTATCACGCTAAATGAGGCTAGCGCCGGCGAGAGCGTCAGCTAGCGCGGGATTCATCATGTAGCCGACTGCAACGAACAGCGCCGCTGCTAATCCCATCACAGCGACAGGTATGACCTGGCGCTCCCTGGCGTGGTCCAATGCATTTCAATGGAGCAATCTTTAAATAATCATAATTAATTGCTATTACTGTTTTTTTTTTTTTTTAATGTCAAAAATTCTGTGACCACTTCTGCAATGTTAGGTTTTTTTTTAAGTAAAAAAAAAACAAACAAAAAGAATGTGCAGAATTGATATTACAGGTCTGATATTAATGTATTCATATTACAAAATGTTTAGAAAAACTTGTATAATTTTTACATATAAAAAAAAGGTTGTTTGGGGGTTAAAAACTACTTTACACACATCGCCACCAGCGCTCTGGGGTTTAAACAAGGAATTCACAGCGCAAGAAATTTTTGAGCGTGATTTGTTAATGAATCTGCAGCAAGCCGTTCGCTCTGGCCATTCGCTGTCAGGCGCATCCATACAACGCGGAACCTGTGAAACAGCGACCCCTGACCCCGTATTCAACATTACCGAACACCGACTGAGTCGCTGACAACAAGCAAACCCCGGCCAAGCACAGCGAATACTAGCTGGCGCTGTGAAAATCACGCTACTGGCGCTCATCTGTCGCTACCTGGCGCTATTAATGAATCGGCCTCCCCGGTGCGCTTACTCAACTGGTCTGCACTCCAGCATTGTTTCTGTGGCTTACTGCTATGGTTATAAAGGAGCAAAAGAACCCATATTATCATAGGCCAAGTCATACAGACTGTTCAGAACTAAGATGGACTTACTCACCTGGTCTGCACTCCAGCAGCTTACTGCTATGGATACAAGGAATCAAAATGACCCATATTATCATAGGTCAGGTCATACAGACTGTTCAAAACTAAGGTGCGCTTACTCACCTGGTCTGCACTCCAGCAGTGTTTCTGTGGCTTACTGCTATGGTTATAAGGGAGCAAAAGAACCCATATTATCATATGTCAGGCCATACAGACTGTTCAGAACTAGGATGGACTTACTCACCTGGTCTGCACTCCAGCAGCTTACTGCTGTGGTTATAAGGGAGCAAAGAAAAAAAACAATTTCATCATATTTAGGTTTCTACAGCGTGAGCTTACTCAACTGGCCTCCACAATGCACCCAGTCTCACACAATTCTAAATATAAAATATCCCCACATTAGGGGATGGATGTAAAGCTTAGCACAACAGATAGAAGTTTAGTGGGTAAAGGATGCATTTCTAACTTCCAAAACATGAAACCTGCAAATGAGGAGGGACAAGAAGGATTTGAATCTAAAAGCAGGACAGTCCCATCCAAAAAGGGACAACTGTGAGCTGTGCATTAATTAGTCCTTTTCTTTCTCCTTGTGGATGCTGTCGGGTGATGTATCTTTTAGTCATATTAACAATCTGGAAAAATAAACTATTGGCTACACAACAAGCTCCATCTCTGCTTTATTCCCATTCAAAACAATAGCAGGATTTTTGAGGGGGGGACAACATGTTGGTTTTGCGTGTTTGAACCTATAAAGTCACAGGCACATATCTGCAGCGTACTAATATAAATAAAGCTTACTAGTCATGGTTGTGTTAGTGGGTAATTGTTAAAGCCTCATAAAGTTGTGTCAAGCAGCCTTTTTCTGGCCGCGGCCCAAAGCATCGTGTAGCAGGTCACATTCTTTAGGATTGGTTGTAAAGGTTCCTGTTAAAGTATGTAGCATACAATGCAGCCATCTGCCACTTGTAAACTGCACAGAAACCAATGCCCATTCTCTGATGTTGGAAATTAGGGGGGGGGGGTCACATTCATATTCAGACCCTGTTTCCTCTTGTTTTTCAGCCCCAGTTTTGTTATTCAAGTCCACAGAACAGATTTTATACACTCCTCTGGATCAAAATAGAAAAGAAAATTAAACAGAATTCTGTTTTTTTATGAACTTGATTTACAGATGCATTTAAGTTGGTTTATAAAATGAATAAAACAGTGGATCAGTAAGATCAGCATGATTATGAAACTATAAATGACCTAGGGCCTTATTTATCACGGGCTAGCGCCAGGTAGTGTCTGACGAGCGCCAGGTACCGCCAGCTATCGGCGGCTACCGACTCAAGTATGCCCGGCGGCGGTCACAATGACGCATTTATCACGCTAAATGAGGCTAGCGCCGGCGAGAGCGACGGCTAGCGCGGCATTCATCATGAAGCCGCCTGGACCGAACAGCGCCGCTGCAAATTCCCTCACAGCGCCAGGTATGAGCTGTCGCTCCCTGGCGATGTCCAATGCATTTCAATGGAGCAATCTATAATTAATCATAATTAATTGGTATTCATTTTTTTTTTTTTTTTTTTTTAATGTCAAAAATTCGGAGACCACTTCTGCAATGTTAGGATTTATTTTAAAGTAAAAAAAATTAAAAAAAAAATTTGTGCAGAATTGATCTAACAGGTCTGAGATTAATGTATTCCTATTACAAAATGATTCTAAAAACATGTATAATGTTACATTCAAAAAATATGGTTGTTTAGGGGTTAAAAACTAGTTAACACCCATCGCCGCCAGCGCTCTGGGGTTTAAACAAGGAATGGACAGCGACAGCACATTCGGAGCGTGATTTGTTAATGAATATGAAGCTAGCCGTTCGCTCTGGCCATTCGTTGTCAGGCGCTCACATACAACGCTGGACCTGTGAAACAGCGACCCCCCCAGCCCGTATTCAACATTACCGCACACCGACTGAGTCGCTGTCATCAAGCTAACGCCGGCCAAGCACAGCGAATACTAGCTGGCGCTGAAAAAATCACGCTACAGTCGCTCATCTGTCGCTACCTGGCGCTATTAATGAATCGGCCTCCCCGTAACACAACCTACTAAACTATGATGCTCTGCATCCTGTCTTATCTTGCTCTGTGCAGTGTACTACCCCCCCCCCCAAAAAAAAAAAACATTTTGGACCATCTAGGTCCTGCATTTCAATTATTGACAAGCCACAATGTAAGTTCTGTACAAATATATGTGTTTAATATTAATTATAAGCATTAAACACTTCAATCCAATTCTGCCCATTGTGCTCTATGGGATCTTGAACTATAGCGCCAGGTTACATCTGGCACTGCTTTAACCAAAGCAGTTGGCGCTGCATCCTTTTTGCCGCTAGTGTTAAATAAGATGCTAGGCTGCCACCATATCAGCGTAAGCACTGTTACATTTGACGCTGCGTAAAGCTGGGGTCAAAAATGTAGCACTGCCCCTTCTTACATAACGGCCTTATTTATCACGGGCTAGCGCCAGGTAGTGTCTGACGAGCGCCAGGTACCGCCAGCTATCGGCGGCTACCGAATCAAGTACGGCCGGCGGCGGTCACAATGACGCATTTATCACGCTAAATGAGGCTAGCGCCGGCGAGAGCGTCAGCTAGCGCGGGATTCATCATGTAGCCGACTGCAACGAACAGCGCCGCTGCTAATCCCATCACAGCGACAGGTATGACCAGGCGCTCCCTGGCGTGGTCCAATGCATTTCAATGGAGCAATCTTTAAATAATCCTAATTAATTGCTATTAATGTTTTTTTTTTTTTTAATGTCAAAAATTCTGTGACCACTTCTGCAATGTTAGGATTTTTTTTTAAGTAAAAAAAAAAAAAAAAATTAAAAATTGTGCAGAATTGATATTACAGGTCTGACATTCATGTATTCATATTACAAAATGTTTAGAAAAACTTGTATAATTTTTACATATAAAAAAAAAAGTTGTTTGGGGGTTAAAAACTACTTTACACACATCGCCGCCAGCGCTCTGGGGTTTAAACAAGGAATTCACAGCGCGAGAAATTTTTGAGCGTGATTTGTTAATGAATCTGCAGCAAGCCGTTCGCTCTGACCATTCGCTGTCAGGCGCACCCATACAACGCGGAACCTGTGATAACAGCGACTCCTAACCCCGTATTCAACATTACCGCACACCGACTGAGTCGCTGTCAACAAGCAAACCCCGGCCAAGCACAGCGAATACTAGCTGGCGCTGTGAAAATCACGTTACTGGCGCTCATCTGTCGCTACCTGGCGCTATTGATGAATCGGCCTCTGGGAGGCCGATTCATCAATAGCGCCAGGTAGCGACAGATGAGCGACTGTAGCGTGATTTTTTCAGCGCCAGCCAGTATTCGCTGTGCTTGGCCGGCGTTAGCTTGATGACAGCGACTCAGTCGGTGTGCGGTAATGTTGAATACGGGCTGGGGGGTCGCTGTTTCACAGGTCCAGCGTTGTATGTGAGCGCCTGACAACGAATGGCCAGAGCGAACGGCTAGCTTCATATTCATCAAAAAATCACGCTCCGAATGTGCTGTCGCTGTCCATTCCTTGTTTAAACCCCAGAGCGCTGGCGGCGATGTGTATTAACTAGTTTTTAACCCCTAAACAACCATATTTTTTGAATGTAACATTATACATGTTTTTAGAATCATTTTGTAATATGAATACATTAATCTCAGACCTGTTAGATCAATTCTGCACATATTTTTTTTTTTTTTTTTTTTAACTTAAAAATAAATCCTAACATTGCAGAAGTGTTCTCCGATTTTTTGACATTAAAAAAATTAAAAAAAAAATTATTACCAATTAATCATGAATTATTATAGATTGCTCCATTGAAATGCATTGGACATCGCCAGGGAGCGACAGCTCATACCTGGCGCTGTGAGGGAATTTGCAGCAGCGCTGTTCGGTCCAGGCGGCTTCATGATGAATGCCGCGCTAGCCGTCGCTCTCGCCGGCGCTAGCCTCATTTTGCTTGATAAATGTGTCATTGTGACCGCCGCCGGGCGTACTTGAGTCGGTAGTCGCCGTTAGCTGCCGCTACCTGGCGCTCGTCGGACACTACCTGGCGCTATCGCTTGATGAATAAGGGCCTAAGTCTCCCTATGATGGCTACTCCACTCACACTGTTTAGCTAACATGGAATGAAACAACCAACATGGAATTCAAAAACAACCTTCACCCCAAAGTAAACATACCAAAGAGATGAGAGGGAAACAAATAAAGCATGCAGATACCTCAACAACACTTCCTTACGATCTGTATATATTATAATTGTGCTGAGAATAAATAGGTCTTGAAAACACTCAGCCACACACTTGCAGGGGATCAATCAGCAGCTGGGACCTATTCACTGAGGTGATTTCTCTTTAAGCATAATAAACATGGTGATGACCAGTCACATTTCATTTTTAGATATTAAATCTTGTTAAATCGTATTTTCTTATTAAAGATTATTCAGTAAAATGTTTTTTTTTTTTGCCCTGTAATATATTTTATTCCTAATTGTATTATTTCATTATATAATTCACTGGCTGCATTTAAAAAAATGGAAAATAATTTTATGTGTGTCAGGCAATTAAACTGCTCTACATGAAATCCCACAGCACAAATGAAATGATAAAAAAAATCTATGTATAGTTTGGTCTTAACTGCGTTATTTTTCATGGTTAACAAAATAAGGGGACTGTTTATTTATTATTTCTGTTCACAAAAGCCCAGTGACTGGTTGCAGGAACAACTTGTTTTTTTTTTACATAGTTTATCTTTTTATTAGAGCCCTTTCAGGCAGGACATGCTTTATGGCAAGCTGTGTTTCCTAGCAGCCAAATGAAGCAAGCCCATTCACCTCACAATGGAGGAGGGCAGGGGGAAAGAGCTGGGTTTGTTTAAACTACTTCTGTCTTCATTCGCAGCCTGATGTCCCTCTGCATTGTGGCAGCCACAATAGCCGCCAAAGGACCCATTGTCAGAGGAAAAACAAATCAAAATGAGGAAAGATGGGCGCTAGGCATTAAAGCACCATAGCGCTATTTTGATTGCTTATTCAAGGTTTATGTACGGTCAAATTTCATGCACCTGCTGAGGAAATCTCATGTTTAGGAATGAATGAAATACAATGATCTGAGATGTACCATGTGAACTATTAAGAGATGGGACGCTGGTCATTTATGTAAAATGTTTCATCTGACTATAAATAAAATGCAAAACAAAAGAAAAAAGTGTGCGACAGTGACAGGTGGAAAGAAGCCAAGATAGGAGAGAGAAATTTTGAAGGATTTGGGGACAGGCAGATAAAAAGATAAAGAAGCAGAGATACTGCTTTCTGGAGGACTTTGAGGATTATGCTGAGATGTTTTTTTTGTCACAGGAGAACACAAATTAAACAGAGCCCAAGTCAGATTAATATATTTAGTGACTCTGGCTGCACAAAGGCTTCCCATTGTAGACGCGTCTGAATAGCTGTGAATAGTTTGGAACATATGCAGCCTGTCACCGCAGGTGCCCACATCTGTTCTTCTCAGGCAGATGCTCACAGAAAAAAGGGAAGAAGCTTTGCAATGCTCGGCAACACGCCCTGCAGCCCTCCCCCTTCCCATTCAGCCCAGTGGTGATTTAGGGTGGAGGTGGTGGATGGAAATGGTCCCTGCTCTCTACCCTCTGTAGACAGAGGTTAGCAACAAAAAAACACCCTGATCGTCAAGGCAGTGACCTCTGCTAGGAACTGCAAGTTACAAATTCACCCAGCAGAGACAAAGAGCCAAGGGAAGGGGCACTGTATAGCGCTGCCATAGGAATGTTAATCCTTTGGAGTCAGTATGATGCCTGTGTACAGGGGGTGTCCACATCCAGCAAGACTTCATGTAGCACTTAGCTCAAGCTGTGGGGCCACAAGAGGTCTACAGAAGTGTGCCATCATATACCCAAAATTAGATTGGCATACAGTGTGAGATGCAGGCCTCATACCTCCAAATCCAACCCTATAATAATACATCCTAACGCATTGTTTATTTTTTTGGCTTTAATTTTTGTCAACAGTGTGCTGGTATGATTTTTTGTCCAATAGGGGCCTACCACATGCACAGTAGCCCTAACTGCCACTCTGAGCCTTTCTGGTGGTTTAAAGGAACTCCAGTTTAAAATGACTCGAAGAGGTTCCCAAACTTCTTCCTCAAAGCCACAAACAGGTCATATTTTGTGGATCTCCACACAGTTGCACAGGCGAATTAATTAGTGCTTAGACAGGGCTATAGAGCCAGCTATGTGGAAAACATGACCTGTTGCTGGGCCTTGGGGGGGAGTGTTGGGGAACACTGGTTTATGTGACCAAACTGATGCTCTAAAGAGGAACTCTTGGTCAGAAATGACTGGAATCGCTCATTAATTTCAGGCTGCCCCACTGTGCATCAGCATGACAAAACTAAAGAATGGGGCTGCCCGGATACTCATCTTTTCAGTGTTCCCATGTGACTGCGAGCAGCCTATCAGGGTACCTGAGCACATAATGTGTAAGCCTGATAGGCTGCCATAGGAGGATCCAAAAAGAAATGTGTACCCGGGCGGCCCTGTTTAGTTTTGTGACACTGATGCCTGGGGAGATCCTGATCCAGGTTACCCCACTGCTGCATTTTAAAGTGGACCAAAACCCAGGATTTTGACTATCCTGGATTCTGGTCTTTCTCCCCGGGACACCCCAATCGCTATGTGAAACCCCCAGATCACCCGAGGAAACTCACCTCATCCTGGTCCTCAAGAGCATGCCGCTCGTCCAATCAGCGCGTTCCGAGCGCGCTGGTGGCCGGATCCCTCGCTTCCCTTTAACAGGGAGCGTGCCCGTGCCCGCGATTCACATATGGCTGGCACGTGCCCTGCTAGAGGGATAGCGGGGATGCGGCCTCGGCCCGCTCATGTGCCGTTGGACCGGGAAGTAAGGTAAGTGTAGCGGGTGACCTGGGGGGTTTCACACAGCGGGGCATCCCGATTTTGGAAGCTCGAGGGGAGAGAATCGATATATAAGATTTATAACATATATAAGATTCCCGGGCCGATCCCGCTGGGTTTTCGTCCACTTTAAGGGAATCAGGTCATGGGACCAGTTTAACTGCCAATTTGAGCCTTTCTACTTACAGAAAATGCAAAATAACCAGCACCTACAATTTCTGATTTAATACATTTATTCTAGAATGACAGAATTAAATCACTAATGATGTTCTTTAATGTGGATAGCTACCTCTACCCCTTTCCCTCACTTCCTGTGTGTGTCCTTCCTGCTGTGCCACTTGGTGACAGGGCAGGAAGTGAGGGGAAATATTCCCAGCAGGCATGCACACTGCACTGGGAAAGGCACCAAGAAAAGTTCCCTGCTCAATCCAAAACTAGAGAAAATACGAAAGAATATCGAAACTATGTTCAAGAATAAGAATCCCGATCTAAAATGAAAATCTCCCATGTTCTTGGATATCACAAACAATAGTGTGCTGGACATTTTATATAGGCCTCTAGAAAAGCTACAGAAAAGGTTAAAAATGGAAATTGCATATATATATATATATATATATATACAAATACAATGTTCTGCTTTTTTCCTTTTTGAAAACAAAGCTATATTGCCTTTATGAAATAAAGTTTTACTCCATGTTCCTCATGTTGCTAGAAGTGGCAGGGCCGAGCCATAGAAGCACGCAGTTTAGGATTGATACTGGGGGGGGGGGTCCTTTCTAGCCTAACACTAAGAGAGGGGGTGTCAACCTGACACGAGCCTCGGGATTGTATTTGTGGTCTGGAACAGGTGGGAAGGTAATGGTCCTTTTCAGTGACCAGGGAAAAGAGACAGCATGGACCTGACACTGCCATCATGTAAGCTGCCAGGCATTTGATTTTTTCCCCTTCTTGCCTACAATTTTCCCTGCTGTTTATTTATTGTAAGCGCTCAGCAGTGGTGAGCTGAGAGAGGCTTATCATGGCACAACATTAGGAGTCATGAGCAAGCTCTGCTGTGGCCATAGACAGCTGTGGGGCCACTGTGATGTGGCTTGTCTTTCTTGCTCACACTGAGAGCTCCAAGAAACAGAGAGACTGTTATGCCACTTTTTTGTGTGGTCCTGGAGAAATGAAATTGAAGGGATGCCAGTTTTTGGAACCCAGCTACTGCTGCTATGGCTTCTGCAGGAAATGGAGGAGAGGCACATAGGTCAGGCTTCAGGTTGCTGCTTACTATTGCAGTCCTTTTAAGTGTAAGTGTAAATGGACTTTCACATGGACCTGGAGTGCCCTGGTTCACAGGGACACTAAACCAAATCCATCCCCTCCAAACAGCAATGAGCCCTGCAGACAGTCCAGACAAAACACACAAAAAAACACCTATTGTCCGTCCCAGCACTTCTATCAGCAATTCTGGCTGTCTAACATTTACTTGCTCCTGAGATTGAGTCCTGCGGCATTCACGGTGACCGACAATATTTATGACAGTCACAAACATCAGCATTTCTACTCCAATCATTTCAATGGAAGGACTTGCTAATCCTTGGCATGCCCCTTCCATTGAGTTGGTGTGGCCAGTCACAGGGAGGTTGTGTTCCTTCACCCTGAAGGTCACAGGTAAATTTGAACATTGGGGGGCTCGATTTTGGCAAACTGTCCCGCTAGACATAACCTAAGGTCTGGGGGCAGCAGAAAAGACGTATCCTTGTCATACGATTGAATTGGGTTTTTACAGTTATGACGTTTCCGATTTAATTGTGTGTACAGGTCAGCTTTAAAGGGGAACAATACCCTGGACTTTGACTATCCCAATTTTGGATGCCCTGCTGTGTGACCCCCCTCAGATTGCCAAGAAAAACTCACCTTTTCCCAGTCCTGTGTGGACTTGCGTCCAATCAGAGCCGTTTTCCGTGCATATATGATATTTGGCAAACGCTCTGCTTGTGGCAATAGTTAGCGAAGGCAGGCACACCCCAGCCTATCAGTGTGCACAGCCCAAAGATGCTGCAGATGCCGTGAAGATGGTTAGGTTACCGGGCCCTCAGGGGGCGAGGGGGGTTCACACAGCAGGCCATCTTGATTTAAGATGTCCTTGAGGAGGCTTTTAGAATCTTTTAGATTCCAGGGCCGGCCCAGTTGGGTTTTGTTCTGCTTTAAGACCAGGCCGCACTAAGCGGCTGTCCCTGGGTTTATACCATGATGATGACATACAGCATACACTGTAACACACCTAGGCCCAGATTCCACATGTAGACTGGCTGTGACATGTTCTGTTCAGTCTTTCTGGCTCAGGAAAATCACTGAAAAGTCTTCCTGTGCCTGCAGACTCTTGCACCAACAAATTCTTCTTACATGTACTATGTGCCCACCAATCAGTGGTGGAAGAGTGGCCCTAATGTGCCTGGGTTCTGCGTTTCTTCTCACTTCCTAGCACTGGTATTTACTAGACTTCCTGTTTATGCTTGCTCAAATGGATTCTCCTCAAAAACCACTAGGGACCCCTATTAGAGGATGACTTCCCTTCAATTCCAAGACATTGGGTGCCACAGAGACAGGAAGAGGGGTCACATCTCTCCCACAGTGACCCACACAGCAAGAGGAAGAAAGGTGTAAATGTTTCATCTGTTGAAGGTCAAGTGAGGACTGGTTACACATAAAAAACAAATTGGTATTTAGTTTAATACTAAAGCACAGTCGAATACGCTGATTGGATGGTAAGCCACGCATATGTCGCAGAACCAGGGAAAGGTGAGTTAGACTGGGCAACTTGGGGGTTCATCGGGGCATCCTGCATCGGGCATAGTCCACTTTAAGGGCTCACAGAGGATACATTTTAGGTCATATTTTGAAAATGCACAATGTACCCTTATACTAATATCACTGTCACTTCCGCATGGTAGGTGAGTGGGTAGCACACACTGCTGACAAACCTATACTCTACGTGAATCCCCCCCATGCTGAATTGCTGAGTTAAAGTGGAACAAAACAGTATTTTGGCCATCCTGAGTATTCGCCAGTAACAGCTTACCTCTTACCAGTCCAATGTTGCATGTGCGGACTCTCGTCCAATCAGAGCTGTTTGTCATGCCTATGTAATTTGGCAAATAGCTCTGATCTTCTCAGATAGGCGCTGCCGGGGATTTGCCCGCTTGCGCTCCCGTTGCCAAAGGTCAAAATCAGTGGCCGAATGACATAGGCATGGCTCTAATTGGACGAGAGCCTGCACATGAGGCATTGGACCAGGAAGAGGTAAGCTGTTACTGGTGATCTGGGGGTTTCATGCAGAGGGGCATCCCAAATCGAGATGCCCTGGGGGAAGGCCAGTGATTGGCCCTGGGAATCTTTTAGATCTTGTACTCCCGTAGGCATTGTATTATCTGACTGATGCCCATCTTTGTAGATATCTCACTCATTGTGATCAATAAACAAATAAATATGAAATGATTACAGACTGATATATATCATTGAACACTACCAAGAGACATCCAGTAAGTTGCTGTATATAAGTATAGATTTACTTTTCTGTAAGAGGTCTGAGCTGGGATAGGCAAGGGAACCATGTCTGACTGCTTTGTGTTGACAATGCCTGCAGCTGTCTCTTGACCTGCTCCCCATCTTCCAGGACAACTCTAGATGCCCCCCATCTTCCAGGACACCTTTAGATGCCCCCCATCTCCCAGGACATCTCTAGATGCCCCTATCTCTCAATAGAGATGCCCCCATCTCTCAGGACACTTCTAGATGCTCCCCATCTCCCAGGGCACCTCTAGATGCAGCACATTGCAATAATGGTGACTTTTTTTTCTGACTGATCAGACCTTAGTGCGGTGAATGGGCAGAGTGGTGACAATGGCTCGGGGCAGTAGGAGTATGTGGGGCAGAGTCGGGGGTGTGGGGCAGATAGCTGCACATGGCGGCGGCAGTGATAGATGGCCCCCCTGGGAGCGTGCAGGGCCCAGATGCTGCGCTGTGTAGCTATGCCGCCCTCCCGGCACAGGCCTGTGTGTGTGTGTGTGTGAGAGAGCTTCCAGGGCCGGATCGATGGCAATCTGTTAGGTGCCTGGGAGAGGGGGGAGAGGGTGCAGCAGGGCTCTCACACTATGCCTATTGTGGGACGCCTTTATTCTCAGGAAGGGGGTGGGCGGCTGGCTGGGGCTTGTTGTTCTGTGTAAAACCCGGAGGTATGTGTAATCCCAGAGATCACAATTGCTGCATCTCCCCCCCGGGCACCGGCAGATGTTCCTGGTAGCCAGGCACGCGACTAACCTCAGCCTGCCTCCATTCATACTGCTGCCCCTCCTCCATCCATGCTGCTGCCCCCCCGGCTCATCACAGGTCCGCTTTGCTGCTGCTCAAGCCTGGGAGTGCAGTGTCTGTGTCCACATACAACAGGGCTGCCTCACCCAGGACCCAGGAGATCAATAATGCTGCTCCGCGTTTATTACAGGTCCACTTTACCTCACAAATCACTTCATTCCTCTGTATGTACCAATATACATGCAATATATACCCCAGCACTCCTCTGTGCCCCACATCATATACTACAGGTCCACTTTATCTCACAAATCACGTAATTCCTCTGTATGCACCAATATACATGCAATATATACCCCAGCACTCCTCTGTGCCCCACATCATATACTACAGGTCCACTTTACCTCACAAATCACTTCATTCCTCTGTATGCACCAATATACATGCAATATATTCCCCAGCACTCCTCTGTGCCCCACATCATATACTACAGGTCCACTTTACCTCACAAATCACATAATTCCTCTGTATGCACCAATATACATGCAATATATACCCCAGCACTCCTCTGTGCCCCACATTATATACTACAGGTCCATTTACCTGTCAAATTAAAATCAAAAATTATTTTCCCTATATGCAGCAATACAAGTGCCATATGTACCTCAGCCTAGAGCAGGACAGCACTGCTACTGTGCCTCTGTGCCCTGCATTATAACATACCTCCCAACTGTCCCTGGTTTGGGTCCATGTCCCCCTGTCCCGGCCTTGTTGTTTCTAATTCCTCTGTATGTACAAACTGCATCACTGTTACTGGCTTTGTGCCCCACATAATGGGGGTCCACTTTAGCATTAAATCTGTATATAGCAGCACATATCCCCTCACTCCTGTATGTACACCACAGGCGCACGACAGACTAATACTCAAAATAAGTGTCTCAGACTTTTACGCCAAGTACCCCCTAGAGACAAGTAGTTTCAATCGGGGCTGGATTAAGTGTGGTCGAGGTCCCTGGGCACAAAATCTGGTGGAGGTCCCAGATACCATTTCTTTTCTCCTTTAAAGTAATAGTCCACCGAGTAACTGATTGGTGGTTGTCTGGCACCCGCCTATTACTGGAATGTCAGTCTCTTGTGCCACCCTTGTGTAGGTGCGTGCTACTCCAGCAGAACACAGTTCCCTGCATTGAGCTGCCATAGGCTGTGCTTGGTGGCTTATGTACAATGAGCGGCCACCGATTAACAGCTCTGCACGCACCCATCACTGTAGCGCTGCTGACGGTGGCTTTGCTGCTCTAGACTCTCCGTCCTGCCCTGTGGTGGCTCTGGCTGCAGGTTTGCAAAAACAAAAAAAGGCTTGCCTAGGTGCTGGCCCTGCGTCCCGTCAGACCAAAGACTGAAAAGCCTCATGGACCAGACCATAACCCAAAATGTAGTGGAGGCATCGGGGCACCCACCCCCCTCATAATCCGGCCCTGGTTTCAACAGAGTACCCCCAAAGAGCATCAATGATAAATTTGACCAAAATAAGTAGGCCGCAGGCATCATAGCCTGCTCGGCAGTGACCTGGTTTTAAAAAAAAGGCCACACCCACCTAGCACCTTTTGAGATTGCCATTCAGATAGGTTGGGTGCAGGAGCACACACAGCTACAGGGAAGCCAGACATTCGGTGGCCCACGATTGCAGCGTCGCGGGAGCCGCCGGTAAAAGTGAGTATACCGGTGACCCCGAGGGTTTCACATAGCCAGGGCATCCCGCTATTGGATGCCCCTGCGGTAGGCTAGCAGCCAGCTGTGGAATCTTTTACATTCCAGGGCCGGGCCACATGGGTTTTGTTCCATTTCCGTTCCCCCCTGGAGCCCTCTCTAAAATAAACTAAAATAAGAGACCCATCAGACTGTTGTTAGGGCACCCCAAACATCCCCCCTTACCCCTGGGGTACACGTACCACAGGATATATCAGCACCACTACTGCATTTGTACCTCATGCTATATTCTATAGGTCAATATTACACCAGCCTAATACAAATCAGTGCTAAAATCTGCCCCTTTGCCTTTAGCCTTAGCTTGGTAAAAGCATCTGCCCGGAACCTATGTACAGCACAGGTGCACTGTTATATGTGTACACTGCAGGTCCACTTCACCTTACCCAACCTTTTACAATTCAGCACCTATACTTCCAGTCGTAGTGTACACTACAGGTCCCCTTTACTCTTAGACTGGTACCAAGCCACACAGCTGCCTCATGAGTGCACAACCAGTCCACTTTTCCTCACCCCACTGCACCCCACATTGTACTTCACAAACCCACTTTACCTCAGCATGCTGCAAATCACCCCACAACACCCCACATTGTACTTCACAAACCCACTTTACCTCAGCATGCTGCAAATCACCCCACTGCACCCCACATTGTACTTCACAAACCCACTTTACCTCAGCATGCTGCAAATCACCTCACTGCACCCCACATTGTACTTCACAAACCCACTTTACCTCAGCATGCTGCAAATCACCCCACTGCACCCCACATTGTACTTCACAAACCCACTTTACCTCAGCATGCTGCAAATCACCCCACAGCACCCCACATTGTACTTCACAAACCCACTTTACCTCAGCATGCTGCAAATCACCCCACTGCACCCCACATTGTACTTCACAACCCCACTTTACCTCAGCTTGCTGCAAATCACCCCACTGCACCCCACATTGTACTTCACAAACCCACTTTACCTCAGCTTGCTGCAAATCACCTCACTGCACCCCACATTGTACTTCACAAACCCCACATTACCTGAGCTTGCTGCAAATCACCCCACAGCACCCCACATTGTACTTCACAAACCCACTTTACCTCAGCATGCTGCAAATCACCCCACTGCACCCCACATTGTACTTCACAAACCCACTTTACCTCAGCATGCTGCAAATCACCCCACAGCACCCCACATTGTACTTCACAAACCCACTTTACCTCAGCATGCTGCAAATCACCCCACAGCACCCCACATTGTACTTCACAAACCCACTTTACCTCAGCATGCTGCAAATCACCCCACTGCACCCCACATTGTACTTCACAAACCCACTTTACCTCAGCATGCTGCAAATCACCCCACTGCACCCCACATTGTACTTCACAAACCCACTTTACCTCAGCATGCTGCAAATCACCCCACTGCACCCCACATTGTACTTCACAAACCCACTTTACCTCAGCATGCTGCAAATCACCCCACTGCACCCCACATTGTACTTCACAAACCCACTTTACCTCAGCATGCTGCAAATCACCCCACTGCACCCCACATTGTACTTCACAAACCCACTTTACCTCAGCTTGCTGCAAATCACCCCACTGCACCCCACATTGTACTTCACAAACCCACTTTACCTCAGCATGCTGCAAATCACCCCACTGCACCCCACATTGTACTTCACAAACCCACTTTACCTCAGCTTGCTGCAAATCACCCCACTGCACCCCACATTGTACTTCACAAACCCACTTTACCTCAGCATGCTGCAAATCACCCCACTGCACCCCACATTGTACTTCACAAACCCACTTTACCTCAGCATGCTGCAAATCACCCCACTGCACCCCACATTGTACTTCACAAACCCACTTTACCTCAGCTTGCTGCAAATCACCCCACTGCACCCCACATTGTACTTCACAAACCCACTTTACCTCAGCATGCTGCAAATCACCCCACTGCACCCCACATTGTACTTCACAAACCCACTTTACCTCAGCTTGCTGCAAATCACCCCACTGCACCCCACATTGTACTTCACAAACCCACTTTACCTCAGCATGCTGCAAATCACCCCACTGCACCCCACATTGTACTTCACAAACCCACTTTACCTCAGCATGCTGCAAATCACCCCACTGCACCCCACATTGTACTTCACAAACCCACATTACCTCAGCATGCTGCAAATCACCCCACTGCACCCCACATTGTACTTCACAAACCCACTTTACCTCAGCTTGCTGCAAATCACCTCACTGCACCCCACATTGTACTTCACAAACCCACTTTACCTCAGCATGCTGCAAATCACCCCACTGCACCCCACATTGTACTTCACAAACCCACTTTACCTCAGCTTGCTGCAAATCACCCCACTGCACCCCACATTGTACTTCACAAACCCACTTTACCTCAGCTTTGTACAATAGGCCTGACAAGTGCCACATTATTTATGTGTATTCAGGTCCCAAATTACCTCAAATTATCTATAACAGTCCCTGTATATAACACTTTACTGCAATTATCACCCCCCCCCCCCCCCCTCCACTGTGGCAAGCAGAGCTAAACCCTTAAAGCAGAGTTAAACCGTTACAAACACCATCAGCAAGCCCTGTATTAGAGAGATACTCACCATTTCCTATACAAAGGTAGACAGGAAACAGCTGCAGACACTTCTGCCAGCGGCGCCTCCTTTAATAAAAGACATGCTTTACTGCACTGTGCAGCTTTTTCTTACCCCTCTGATTTACAGAGCTCATGCCTGATATTGGCTTTCTAGGGGATATGGTGGGGTGTCTCAAATCTGAATGCCCTATGGGTGGTGTACATTTTAGTTTTGGATAAAGAAGGGAAGGTTTAGGACCACCTTCATGCTTTTGTTGTTAGTCACATGATGTCTAATAGGAGCTCTCATGCCCTCTCTCACTATGTAAGGGTAAAGCCCTAGCCACAACAGCATATTATGTGCTGGTGCCAAAGGCCCCAACTGGTTTATATTAAATACACTTTCTGCCCAGACACAAGGTGACTGTAGCTTTAAAACAATGGGCCTGTTGAGGCGGTACCTGGCACGCCCCCTCTATTACACTAAATGTAGTGGGTGTGTCACTGTGACCGATGCGGAGGCAGAGCTATGCCCCCTTGTCACTAATGTACCATTAGCTGTAGAGAGAAAATGTCAGTATTATGATATTTTAGTTTAAAGGGAACAGTCCATGGTTGGCTAAAAAGAAGGGCATACTTACTTCTTCTCTCCTGTAGATGCTCCGACACTGTCCCGCTCTGTATTTCTCACCCGATTTGAAGGTGAGGTGATCTGACCCTCCAGCATTTAAATGTGTATAAGACAGCGTGCTGCTGCCGCCACATCTCTGCCCGCTCCATTCACTGTAATGGAGGGTGTGTGCGGTGAGGGGTGACGTGGTGTACAAGTCTCCAAGGTCACACATGATCACCAGGAGACCCAATCTCGGCAATGAGTGATTTTAGCAGTCACAGCAGCTGCATGGAAAAGGTAAGTAACATATTTATTAGTTAGAGTCTAACAGGTCAGTGGCACGTTTTTACAGTGAGACAAACACAAGCCTTGCATGACAGCACTTCAGTCATGTCCCCACCAGGAATCAAACCTGTAGTCACTAGATCACTTCTATCATCACTAGACCATGACTGCCCCTTAAAGTGGATTAAAACCCAAGATTTTGACTATCCTGGGTTTTGGTCCTTTCCCCCAGTGCACCCCGATCGAGGGTGCCCCGCTGCGTGAAACCACCCAGATCTACAAAATTAACTCACCTCTTTCCGGTTCTACGGCGCATGTGTGGCGCTCATTCAATCGGCACACTCGGAGCCGCTGACGCCCGGATGTCTAAGCCTTTGTCTAAGGCCGAGCGCGCTAACGATTGCGTCCCTCTAACACCGGCCTGGGATCAGGCCATTCCCGGCATTCACAAATGGCTGGCACAGGCACGCGCCCTGCTAGAAGGATGGCAGGGGATGCGGCTACGGCTCGCGCATGCGCCATTGGACCGGGAAGCAAGGTACGTGTGTGGGGCGACCTGGGGGGTTTCACACAGTGGGGCATCCCGATTTTGAATGCCCCGGGGGAGGGAATCGATCGGCCTGGGAATCTTATAGATTCCCGGGCCTATCGTGGTGGTTTTTGTTACACTTTAAACGTATGTAGGTACGGTTGAATACCCTCCCATGGGGAATCTCGATTTGGGATGCCCCCTGTTTTATGCATACCTCACCTGTGATCCCCTGGCACATATGTGAGGAGGGGGCGGTCTTTCCTGTAACCCTCTATGTCTGTGCCAGCCGTAGCTGAATGCACTAGAGCAGTGGTCCTCAACCCTGTCCTCAAGGCCCACCACCATGTCATGTTTTTTGGATCTCCAAATAGCCAGCTCTATTGCTCTGCAGCTGCACTTATTACTCTACCTGTGCATCTTTGTGGAGATCTTGAGGACAGGGTTGGGGACCACTGCACTAGAGCACACAGCCATAGAGGGTTCAGGAAAAGTGGCTACAAGGGGTACGTCTTTCTCGGCTGCTGGTAAAGGTCGGCCATTGTGACCGCCGGCAATCTCCAGCAATCTGGATGCCCCCCCTCGAGCCTGTCACAGCGCTGTCCCGCACCTGCTGGTTAAAAAACAAGTGGGGGAGCGCTTTAATGGTTGTTGGTGAATGACTGAAACCCATGGTGGTACTTGAGATAATTAGAAAAGAACAATAATAAAGCGGGGGTTCCCAACCAGTGGTACAGGTGGCATCCTTGGCCAGGGTGGTGTGTGATGTCACAGTCAGTGGCTTCCAGCTCTGAAAGAAAGGCCACCATCCTGCCTGTCTAAGATCCCCGGATTGGGATGCCCCCTAGATTGCCCAGTACAAACTTTCCCCGGCACATGAACGGCCTTTCATCCAATAGACTTTGCACTCAGAAATAGGGAGTGAAAGCAGCAGCATCCCCAAACGTCGGCACACTCCCGCCCCCCAGGCTACCTATATGACTGGGAGCGGGAGGGCGCCTCCATCCAGATGCTCAGCAGAGCTGCCGCTCTCATTCCCCATTGTTTACATTGCTGGAAAAGGTGAGTTCTGCTGGGACCTAGGGTTCACACAACAGGGCATCTTGATTTGGGATGCTCCAGGGGGAAGGCTGTTGGCCGGCCAGCTTGGGTTTTGTTCCCCTTGAACATGCCACACACAAGGGTAGGAATACTTGGTTATGGTGCAGATCTACATAATCAGGTAGGGCTTTTTAATGTGGAACATCAATGTTTTTGGCCAGCTGGCAGATTTGGCTGACGTTCAGGGATGCCCAGCAGTGAGGGGAGCAGTGTAGTGTAGGTCCGCTTTAGGTGATAGGAGTGACATGGGTGTATTGCTTGTTACACTTCCCCTAGGTGTGCCAGTGGTGTCCAGGGCCGGCATCGCTGCCGTGTGTATGGCCATAATAAAGGCTGCTCGCTGCTGTCCGGGGGATCCTGTGTCCCGGGTGAGGCCGAGCAGCAGCTGGCCGCAGTAATCTGATCTGCAGACAATAGCCGGGCCCCTGGCTTGTGTGCTCGCAGGTAAACATGGCAGCTTTGTTATGAAAATGAAGGCAGCGGCAGATGATGTGCGGCCGGGCGGAGCCCCCTGTGGCTGCCAGCTGGGCCACGCGACTGCACCTTTCTTATTCTAATCAGCACATGCCATCGCCCCGCGGCCACGCCCCGGCCCCGCCCCCTCCAGCGTGCTTCTGCCGCCGTGCCCGCCGCATGGCACACACGTGCCCGCCGCTGCTCCCAATATACTGGCCACTGTAACAGGATGGAGGACTTTTACTACACCTTGTTTTTGTTGTCTTGCAGCTAGGAGATACATTGGCTGCTTTAGTGTGTGGTGACAGGTTCACCTTAAAGTGTAACAAAACCCATCTAAAAGATTCCATAAAAAGGATCCCAGGCTGATTTTTGGCTCCAGTCCGCTACTGCCCATGGGCAGCCCTGGATATTATCAGCACCAGGCTGGTCCTGAGCCACCCCCACAATCATGATCCAGAGGCTATAACATGGGGGGCTGGGGTTCCTTGGCTTGTGGGTACAGGGGATTAAGAGGGAGACTAAGGGGGCAGGGATTGAATAGGGGCATTAAAAGCAGCAGTCCAACTGGTCTCAAAGCAGTGCGGCCCACCAGGCATTGTCCCAGGTCTCCCTAAGACCAGTCCGCCCCTGCCCTTGGGGCATCCTGAATCGGAATGCCCTGCTTATGGCACATGCCTGGGCGGCTAGGCTCTTGTCCTTGGGGAATCCAGATTGAGATGCCCTGCTGTGTGAGACATGTATGTACAAAAGCATAACTCACTTTTCCCCTGATCCCAGGGCGCATGCGCTTAATGCTGTGCATACTAATGCGAGGAAGACCCAGTATAGGGAGTGGGTGCATATCTGGTCTCCATGTAGTGTGTGGTGCCCAGCTTACCTAAATGGCTGGGGGCAGGAATGCTCAGCTGCAGGTATGCAACCTCCGGGAAAGGTAAGTGATGGGGGGATTTACACAGTGGGGCATCCTGAATAAGGATACTTAATCGGCCAGCTCTGGACTCCAGGGTCAGCCTCACCAGTGTTACTGTAGGTCTACTTTAAAGTGGACCAACACCCTCCCCTGATCGGCCCGGGAACCTATAAGATTCCCGGACCAATCAGCTCCCTGACTGCGGGGCACCCCGATCGAACGCTGTGTGAAACCCTCCCAGATCCCCGAAAATCCTACCTGATCCTCGCTCCAGCGGCTCAGCTTGTCCGTCGCTGACTCACCTTGTCCGTTGGCGGCGATTGGATGAGCGAGTCATGTGGGAGCGGGGTCAGGTGAGTTTTCGGGGCTTTCTGGGGGGTTTCACACAGCGGAAGTGAACCAATACCCAGGATAGTCAAAATCCTGGGTGTTGGTCCACTTTAAATCCCTTTATCCCTCATTTCTTTCATCAGTCTTGAATAATCTACACTTTCTTTCATATTCAGCAGGGGGGCAGATAGCACATTAGTGCTCATATCATATCCGATCCTATACTGCTATACTATATATGTGGTCACTTATTCTGCATCATACATACATATACATTTCCGTGAAGCATACCAGTGACTAAATGGTAACATTTGATCCTACTTCATATTTAGATGCATAAAGTGGACCTATCATGTTTTTTGCCTTTCTGGAACTCCAGGGCCAGGTGATGAACTCCCCCTGGGGTGTCCTGCTTTTGGAAGTCCCGATGCTTGCCCATAGACACTCATCTTTCCACTGCATTCTCATCATATTGCGGCTGAAGCGTGTTAGCGTGTCCAGTCATTCAGAACAGCTAGGGGTGGGAGCTCGCTGCAGGGAGACCAGGGACGCAGCTGCTCCCCCTTATGTAGATCTCAGAGTATAAACAGCTTACAATGCTGATTTATGAGAGCCTGCGCATGTGCCTTGGGACAGACAGAAAAGTGAGTTTTGAGGGCACTCTGGGTTTCACACAGTGGGACAGGGCCGGATTAAGTGTGGTGGAGGCCCCTGGGCACAAAATCTGGTGGAGGCCCCAGATACAGTATAAAATAATAGTCCAGACCAACTGATTGGTGGTTGTCTGGCACCCACCTACTTACTGGAACGTCAGATTGACTGACAGCTCTGCACGCACCCATCACTGTAGCGTTGCTGATGGCGGCTTTGCCCTGTGGTGGCTCTGGCTGCCCAGATGCCCATTGCCACCTATAGCTTTGTTGCTGGCCCCGTGGCTGAAAAGCCTCCTGGACAAGATCATAACCCAAAGGTTGGTGGAGGCCCCCTTTGCAGGGCAAGTGGTGGAGGCCCCGGGGCCTCTTGCACCCCTCTTATAATCCGGCCCTGCAGTGGGACATCCCCAATCGGGATGCTCTAGGGACAAGAGCCTCTCACCAGGATAGTAAAATCGCTCACCTTTCCAACAGTTCGCCAGCGCATGCGCGGGCTCTTGTCCAATCCATGTTGTATGCTGTTTACACACAGAAACTGACATAAAGAAAGGGGAGCAGCTGCAACCCTGGTCTTTCTGCAGCGAGCTCCCACCTTTCCGGACCTTTCTGAGTGACTGGACACGGAAGCATGCATTAGCTGCAATATACCTGGAATGAAAACACCTTGCCGACGATCCACAGTGCACGTGTGGGCTCTCCTCCAATCAGCTTTCAGTGTCATGCAATGGAAGCTGTGGTGGGGTCCCCAGAAAGGTGAGTTTCAAAGTGATCCAAAAGAGGGAGACCAATGGCCCTAGAGTCTAATATACTCCAGAGCTGGGTTTGTATCCCTTTAAAGTGGACTATCCTGGGTTTTAGTCCTTGCCCCCCTGTCCAGTCACAGACTTAAATTCCTCCCTTTTATTCCCCTTGGAAACAGTGTAAAATAAGCAATTTTATAGCATCTCTAAATCTCTGAATATAAAGCTTATGCACTTTAAAAATCGTTGCTGGCTTTGCTGGCACAGCTTTAGGAGTCATGTTTTGTGTGGTCAGAGACAGATTTGGGACCACTGTGCTCACTTGTGCTGCCAAGGTACAGAGTAGCTGTTAGATAACTTTTTTGCAGGTAATGGAGGAATGGAGTCAAAAGGAGGAGCAAACGTTGGAGCCATGCTACGGCTTCTACCAGACGCTGCAGGAAATGGAGGAGAGGCACATGCGACAGGCATCAGGTGAACTGCTTGCTAAATTATTATTGCGGGTCCCTGGACAGACCCTTTAAAGCGGACCTTCAGCATCATTTAATGAAAAGCCCAAACTCTTAAAAACTATTCCCCAGCATCTAAAATTAATATATTTAATGTTTTTAGTCAGTTACTTTTTATTCTTTCCCTCACTGGCCTGCAACTCTGTTCAGTACTGTAGGATATGGGCGCCGCCATCTTGGCTCAGTAGCATCACATACTGAGGAGAGGAGAGGGGTCAAAAGTACAGGGGGTGGGGTTATAGCTGTGCTTGGCACAGACAGAGCAAAGCTGGGGGTCAGGAAAAGGTCAACAATCCCAGAATGCAGAGTGGCACAGTCAGAGGACACTTCCTGTTGCAGGCAGCCTGCACCTCCATGGGCCGCCATCCTTGATGTTTAAAGTCTCAGAAAATGCAGTAGACGCAGGTAGGATGATTTTTAATGTGGGCAATCTGTATGAACAGCGTGGGGGAAACTTATAATATAGGCTCTTATATAGGCTGAAGGTCCGGCTTAAAGTGGGCTCACCCTCATAGTAGGCTGGAAAGGAAGCTAGGCCTGTGACTCAGACTTTCCCTCTGCAGCTAATTTCCCCTCACTAGAAGTTTATAAAGCTGTGTCTCCTCTTCACAATTTATTGTGAACACAAGGCGGATGCCCTGTGAGTCAAAGCATGCATTCTGCCCTTATCACTCAGTCTCAGTCAAGAAGAGATCCCTTGTGACTGGAGGCATGTATTCTCCATAGAGCTGGCTGGGAGTGTGCTGAGTGAAGTGGGCAGTGGGTAGAAGACCCCCTCTGGTTCATGAGCCAGGTACTACACAGGTAAAAAAACATAAAAAACAAATAAAAATGAGTGAGAAATATTACTGCAATAGGTAATGACTTCCCCTTACGTTGTGACTTTACACAATTCCTTGCAGCACAGGGTAAAGAACTAACACAAACTCAAAAACAAAGTTGATTGTTTTACATTAAGGAAGCCAGCAACTTTACTTGTGACAAGTGATGGGCATACCCGAACTGCAAAGTTGAGTTTTTGTACCAAACTTTGCGAGCTTGAGTTCCGAAACCTAAACATGGATTTCAGCCAGAAGTCCGTGTTCGAATTTGCCGTCCGTCCCAAACATGGAAAAGCTGGCTGATGAGCAGCCCATCAACCCTGCTTCACCTAAGGGTGCAGCAACAGGAAGCGCTGCTGTAACTTACTTGGCCCCACGATCCTCTTCCTGGTCAGTGGCATCTGAAGTCAGCCCCAGCCGGGGACTACAGAAAGATGAGGACACTTCTAGTGCCAGGTCACCTCGGCTGCACTTGCGGGACCCAAACTTTGGGGGTTCGCTCATCCCTACTCGTGACAGTTATATAAGTACAGACATGTATCAATATTCGTATCTAGTCATGTCTACACTGCGTTCTTATTATTCAAATAATATATAATATATTGTTCTCTGATATTCCTAAATGGCTGATGCAAGTGATGATTAGTATAACTTTCAAGTCATCAACAGTCAAATGGTCATTTGCTGAACTGAAAGATCTTAACAAGCCTAGTTACTTGTTAACATAGGACTCCTTCTTTAATATCACCTTCACAATTCTCACATTCATTAACCTTCTGAGTTTTTGGAAAATTTCTCACAGAGCTGCTGTTTTGATGTAAACCGCCTCCAAGCCTCATATCACATCTTTTTCTTGAGACTACTCCAAAGTTTCTTAATAGTGTTGATGTCAGACGAGGAAGGTGGTCACAATATGCGTTTTTCTCCTTCTATGCCCATTGCAGCCAATGAGATGGTGCGTCGTCATGGATGAAAATTGTTTTGAAGGCATGATTCTTCTTTTTTGTATCATAAAAGAAAGTGATTAGTCGAAAACCCTATATCAGGGGTGCACAACCTTTTTTGGTTCAAAGGCCGCATTGTGATATTGTTCCACTTCAATGGGCTGCAATAAAATCTAAGCAGAGAAAAAGCAAACTTTTACTTCTGAAAAGCTGTAACTTTAAAGCATTGTATATGCTTTTATGTATTTTTAGATCTGGTCACAGTAGTGGTAGGAAAAGGTGAAGTGAGCAAGAGTGAGGCAGGGAGAGGTTGGTAGAGGTAGGATGGTCAGATGTGAGAAGACGCAGGTTGGGTTGAGCAGATGTGAGGTTGGCTGAGATGAGGAGGTAAGAGGTAAGGTGAGGTGGGCAAGATCAGACAGGGAAAGGTGATGTGGCTTAAGGTGAGATGATTAGAGGTGAAGCAGTGGGCAGAGGTCAGATGAGCATAGGTGGGTAGAGGTAGAAAGAAGTGCTAGGGGCCTCAACTGAGGGCAGTGTGGGCCCGCACATACAGGGACCCTAATGGGGACTATTAGCTTTCCCCCCAGTATTCTGGGGAAACTCTGCCACCTCCTTGTTGATGTTTCAGCCTTGTTGGGACATGGTTGCCATCCACCAACCGTCCATTACTCCATCCATCCAGACCATCCAGGGTTGCATAACACTCATCAGTAAATCTTCATGTATGTCTGTGCCCACTGCAACTGTTTCTGCTTGGGAGCACAGTTTATGGGTCGGCAAATAGTAGCTTAATGCACAACTGCAAGCCTCTGAGATACTACACCTTAAGGTTTGTGGCAATCCAGAGGAAGCTTGAAACACCTGTTTGTTGCTTTGTAATAGCATTTTAGCAGAAACCTTGTCTGACAGAAACCTTACTCATTATGTCTTAATCTGCACAAACCTATCTGTGTTCTGATTCAGACACAAATATTTTTAAAGTACAATGATCTCACTTAAATCTTCAGGAGATATCTAATGTTTTCATACCTTGTCCAAGGCATTGCACGTTTGGATGCTTTTCTGCAGAAGTTAGATCCTTGTTCTTACTCATATTGCTCTAAACCTCTTGCCTGCTTAAAACTGTTGACGGCCCTACCTGAGTGAGCTCACCAGGCAAACTAATAATCACAGGCATTGGAGGATGATTTCAGTGAGCAACATCATCATACGTTTAATTGAAAAACAAAAAAGTACACACTTAAAGCGGACCTTCACTCTAAATAAGAGTCTATCTTATATGTTTCCCACACCCTGTACATACAGATTGCTCACATTAAAAATCATCCTACCTGCATCTACTGCATTTTATAAGCCTTTAAAGATCCAAGATGGCGGCTTATGGAAGCTGCCATTTTTGCAGGCAGCCTGCAAACAGGAAGTGCCTGCAAACAGGAAGTGACTGTGCTGCTCTGCATTCTGGGACTGCTGACCTTTCCCTGACCCCAGCTCTGCTCTGTCTGAGCAAAGCACAGCTATAACCCGCCCCCCTGTACCTTATCCCACTCTCCTCTCCTCAGTAAGTGTGATGCTTCTGAGTCAAGATGGCGGCGCCCGTATCCTAAATTCCCGAACAGAGTTGCAGCCCAGTGGGGGAAAGTATAATAAATTAGTGACTAAACATGTAAAATATATTAATTTTAGATGCTGAGGAATTGTTTTTTAAGAGTTTGGGCTTTTCATTAAATCATGGTGAAGGTCCGGTTTAAATCTAATTTGCATCATAATAAATATACAGTGTATTTAAAATATGTTTGCCAGTGTGTCTACGATCAGTTATGATGCTGCAAGTCAAGGGTCGCCCCTGGCTTCAGCCACAGGAATAAATGGAGAACTGAATTAAACTCTCGCATTGGACTTGTTTTGAAGAGAAACACATTGTTGTAAATATTGATACAATATACACAACTTGTTTGTTACATTTCACAAACGCCTCCTTCTTGCCTCCTGTGCTCTATTTATAGCCACTAATTATACTGTAAATATAGCTAATTACACATATCACTTATTCCCCTCCTCCTACTAAACTGTGTGTTCCTAATTTCTTCTTATTCTTTCTCCCTTTCTCCTAGATCAAATAGCAAAGGTTTGTTTGAGGATTTCGGTTGGCCTGCAGATATGGTTGTGTGGGCTGTGTTTCTTTTGGCCTTTTATTAAGATTCGCTGTATTTACTCAAGTGCCCGGCCTCTTAGGGAGGCTTTCTTAAAGCTTGGTCAAAGTCTAAACTGCAGGCCAGAGCAGCCAAAACACACTCCTAGGAGCAAATAGGCCTACGACTTTGTTTGAGCAGCTAGGTGGCTGTAGAAGGAGGCTGGGGCTATACAGTTATCGCTCGCTTTTATTCTAGGGATATATATTGCACCTGGCCTTCTGCCTCTGCTGATAAGTCAGTCTATATCTATCTATAAATCTTAGAGAGGGTCATAAAGCCATAAGGCTATGGCACCTGCCTAGTGAACAGAGGAATGCCTTACTGGGGTTGTGATTTCACCTATACAGTCTTTCTTTAATGTGGCCTGGCCGCAGATAATGCTAACATTAGTGTAAGGTCATCTACATATGGGGGCTAATAGTTTGTTCCCATAATGCCCAAGGCTTCTGATTCCATCCTGCAAAAAAGCCTGTTGCTAGAGCCAAACGGGCAACAACAATTGTCCTTATCAGCAGAAAACAATATCAAACCTCGACAAACACTTGAAAGCATTATATCTGCTGTCCAGCATAATGTTGCCATAGAGCGGCTGCTTTCCTGGGTCATGTTTCACTTGATAACAGCAGAGACTGATAGGGGGTTATTATGGTTTTATGTTTAGACAGGCAACCCAAAGGTATGAACTGAGTCCCCATCCCCACCTAGTGGCACAGTATTCTATAACAATGGCCGAATCACTATAAACATTGTGCTATGCCTGGAGACCTCCCTCATCCAAAGGAGCTGTTAAAGCATACCTCCCAACTGTCCCGATTTTCCCGGGATTGTCCCGATTTCTCCACAAAATCCCGCGGTCCCGGACCGTTAGCAAATGTCCCGGGACGCCCTGCGCTGTGGCGGTGTGCCCAGGGCCGCAACGACGCCGGTGTCTTCTGTATAAACACTGGCCGGCGCGATGATACTGACTTCCTGGCTTGCGGGTGAGCGTGCAGGGGGCGGCTGGGGGCGGGGGGCTGGGTTGGGGATAAAAAAAAACGTACGCAGGCTGGTATGCAGGGGTGAAGGCAGCCGCCATTGCTGGAGGATCAGAGCTGGAGGGCGTGACAGGGGTGTGGCCGGGGCGTGGCATGGGTGTGGCTGTGGGTGTGGTCGGGCGTGGCTTGTCCCGCTTTCACATTTGCAGAAGTTGGGAGGTATGGTTAAAGGGCCACACCCTCCCCTTCCTGCAACAAAAATAACCCCAGCCCTGCTCCCTCCAAATAGCGATCTTGCTAATGTAATAAAAGAAAAAAAGACACTCACCTTTACCCTGAATCCAGCCCCCGAAGTTGTAGGTGCCACAGCTGGCAGCACCAAACGCCCGCTGCCATGTTCCTGAAGTTATGGCCGGCTGATGGGAGTAGACGCTCTCTGTATCGCTCCCGTCCGTCCAGTCACGTGAATATTCCTTTGGATGAGGGAGCCAGCGTGCGGCCCAAAATATCACAAGCAGCGCCAGTGTAAATTACCTGGCGCTATCCCTTCATAAATAAGGGCCATAGTCTAACAATGGCTATAGCTAGTTGAAACTGTCAAACTCCCACTTATTTTGTTTCCTTTTATTTTTTTTTCTCCTTTATTTTTTGTATCTTAAAGGACCTATCCAGTCAGATGACCATCGGCCCTTCCACTCTGCCCTGGCGCAAATGCAAAGAAGGGGGTTACATAAAGAAAACACTTACCTCGGCCATGTGCCTGTGCCATGGCCTAACATGCCCCCTCCATTTTAGTGAGGGCAGGGTCACACCCCTGTGACTGATGGCAGGGGACATGAGTTGGATGAATGGAATTTGGGCCTGGGGCAGCACAAGATGCAATCCAGCGATTGGATGAGTTGCTGATCACCAAACTAGGGCAAATCAACTACATAAATGTGAGTACCCTTTTGTTTTTTTTTATTGTGTGTTCAATCACTTTAAGTATTGGAATAAAGCTGAACCACTTGTTTCCCAGATATATGAGGAGATCTGTTCATCTGGGGCTCTATGCAGGTTGGCCCCAGCTGCCCTGATGGATAAAGACCCATGCTACATGCTTATGGGAACCCCCTTAGGTGTCAAGGGGGATACATTATGGAGGTTCCTGGACAAACAAAACTAAATGCCAAGTATTAAGTAAGTGGGTGGTGTTTTCTAGGTGGGTGGTGTTTTCTAGGTGCCTATCAGACACCGGGAGACTAGGTAAGACATTCATCCTACCCATTCAGCCCCCCTTCTTCTAACTGGCTTTGGGACTGCATAGTCTCCAATTGCAAAAGGCAGTCAGGGGGCTTGGGGGTCCCTCTTTATTTTCAATCATGGCTGATTTATAGTTATTTTCACTGGTCCTTACAGCCCATTACAGGGAGGCCGATTCATTAATAGCGGCAGGTAGCGACAGTTGAGCGACTGTAGCGGTATTTTCACAGCGCCCGCTAGTAGTCGCTGTGCTTGGCCATTGTTCGGTTGTTGATAGCGACTGAGTCGGTGTGCAGTAATGTTGAATACGGGGTGACGAGTCGCTATTTGACAGGTTCCGCGATGTATGGGAGCGCATGATAGCGACTGGTCAGAGCGACCGGCTCCCACCATAGTCATCAAAAAATCACGCTCAAAAAATTCTCGCGCTGTGAAATGCATGTTTAAACCCCAGAGCGCTGGCGGCGATGTGTTAAAAGTAGTTTTTTAACCCCCAAACCACCATATTTTTGGAAACCAAAAAAAAAAATTTTTTTTAAGAATTTAGTAATATGAATACAATAATATCAGACCTGTAATATCAATTCTGCACAATTTTTTTTTTCTTTTTTACCTAACATGGCAGAAGAGGTCACAGAATTTTTCACATTTAAAAAAAATAAAAAAAAATTAATAACAATTAATTATTAATATTTAAAGATTGTTCCATTGAAATGCATTGTAGCGCGCCAGGTAGCGAGAGGTCATACCTGTCGCTGTTCAAGGTCGGACGCTGGCGCTGTGGGCTGAGGCTGGAATAATGATGAATGAGTCGCTATCTGGCGCTATCTCAGTCGCTAAGCAGGATCGGCTTGATAAATGTGTGATTGCGGTGGGGAGCCGGCGTTCTCGTGGCGGTGCCCGTCATTACCGGCCGCTCACCAGTCGCTACCTGTCGCTATTCCTTCATAAATAAGGGCCTTAGTCTTATTGTTTTTGTTAAAGTTAGGAAATGGTCATCTGTGACCTCTGCAGACTCCCCCTGGCCGACCTATCAAAGCAGCAGAAGCATTCCAGTGGGTGGGAGTATTTTCTCTCCCAGGATGGCATTAAATGGGCATGGACAGCTTTATAGCTTCTAGATTTGAAATGGTGTTGAATCAAATGCCAAAGCCATCACTGGACATTGAAACACATTTAATGCAACATGGGCTACTAGTGAATTCAATAAAGGTGCAATTTAATAACACACACCCCAACATAATCCACAGATAAAAACAAACCCAATGGATATAACTCTCAGTTTTTACTATATTTGGGCATTAGCTTCATGGTGCATTCAGTGTTGGAGTGGGAAGGGTCATTTTTCAATGGTCGCTATATATCATGTATATTTGTGCTTTATGTCACTTTGTATGTATGCCAGTGATGCCATTTTAATGCTGATTATGGAGCACTACAACATACAGCATGCTGCTGGGGTGACAGTATTGTGCACCTCTGTATCTCACTATCCCACTCCTCATTTTCCTCCTCTTTCTCCCTTATCTCATTTCTTTCCTCCCTCCCTTTCTCTTTCCCTTTAGTGCTCTATAATTTCTGTAGTCTTTCACCCCCTTTTGTCTTTGTTTCAGTTTTTATGTCTTTTCTCTCTTTCCTCCCTTATTTGTTGCATTACTCCATATGCTGTTTTTTAAAATATCATTTATCGTATAAAATACTCCCTTTTTTCTGTCGATTTTTCCTTTTTCAGTATTTGCGGCAGGTTCTGTGTGATAAAGCTCTCAGTACAGGAAGGAGAATCCTTTCTGCCGCCTTCTCACCCATCCTATGGTGGTGGTGCTGATCCAAGCTGGTACGTGCCATTCTGTGTCTCTTCCTTAGCAGCAGGCAGTGCCCCTTTCCCACGAGCCCAATAATGGGGTATGTAGAGCCTGGCATAACAGTGGCCTTCACTCATCTGCAGGAAACAGGGTGATTGAGATAAGGGCGCACCCCACATTTACAATGGCTTTGGCACCCAAAGTGATCGCCCTGCTCGCCCTATAGAATTGGCCCTGTAGGCACCCCATGGCTATTTTTCAATGTATTTTTCTCTCTCATTCTTTCTCCCCTTCTCTCTTTTTTTTCTTTAATCTCATCATTCTCTCCTTATTATCAGTACATCATACATCAGCCAACTTACATTATATCATGTCACATGCTTTTCGTTACTCTTTAGCTTCTTTCCTAGGTATATATCAGCCTTGTGTTGCATTCCTCTTTTTTCACACCTGCTCTTACATCATATTTCTAGTGACATGTCTATAATATGAGGCCGATTCATTAATAGCGCCAGGTAGCGACAGATGAGCGACTGTAGCGTGATTTTTTCAGCGCCAGCCACTATTCGCTGTGCTTGGCCGGCGTTAGCTTGATGACAGCGACTCAGTCGGTGTGCGGTAATGTTGAATACGGGCTGGGGGGTCGCTGTTTCACAGGTCCAGCGTTGTATGTGAGCGCCTGACAACGAATGGCCAGAGCGAACGGCTAGCTTCATATTCATCAACAAATCACGCTCCGAATGTGCTGTCGCTGTCCATTCCTTGTTTAAACCCCAGAGCGCTGGCGGCGATGTGTTTTAACTAGTTTTTAACCCCTAAACAACCATATTTTTTGAATGTAACATTATACATGTTTTTAGAATCATTTTGTAATATGAATACATTAATCTCAGACCTGTTAGATCAATTCTGCACACATTTTTTTTTAATTTTTTTTTTACTTAAAAATAAATCCTAACATTGCAGAAGTGGTCTCCGATTTTTTGACATAAAAAAAAAAAAAAAAAAATTAATACCAATTCATTATGAATAATTATAGATTGCTCCATTGAAATGCATTGGACATCGCCAGGGAGCGACAGCTCATACCTGGCGCTGTGAGGGAATTTGCAGCGGCGCTGTTCGGTCCAGGCGGCTTCATGATGAATGCCGCGCTAGCCGTCGCTCTCGCCGGCGCTAGCCTCATTTTGCTTGATAAATGCGTCATTGTGACCGCCGCCGGGCGTACTTGAGTCGGTAGTCGCCGTTAGCTGCCACTACCTGGCGCTCGTCAGACACTACCTGGCGCTATCGCTTGATGAATAAGGGCATATGTATCTGTCTACCTTTACCATTCATTTATTTGCTTCTCCATCTCCGTCGTTCTAGTTTTCCTTCTCTATCTCCTTTCTAGTTTTCTCTATTTGCCAAATGTATCTATCTAATAGCTATCCACCATCTACCTATGTAGCATGCTGTCTGGTCGTCCCAGCCTGTGGTATTAACCCATTGATAGTCTGCAATAGGCATGCGGCAGGCAGAGGGTTAAGCAGGGTATATAGACATGCAGTTGGGAAGTGAAAAACCGCCATGTGGCCAGGAGCAGATGGCTGGCTAGGGGGCTGATCGCGTCTAAAGGCGTGTCATCCCCTTCAGCTCCAGTCCCCAAAGGGGCTCCCCTTGTCTTCCCAATCAATGAAAATTAAAGCGCAAAGAATAGATGAATAGCTGGAGCCCGAGTCTGTCTTTTGTTCGGGCTAGCTACTGGTGGGCAGGAGTTAAACTACAACAGCCTCCCATAGAAAGCCTCAAGTTAAACAGTCTCCCAGTTAGGCAGAGTCCCTGAAAGGAAGGGAAAATAATAATACGGCATGGGGGGAGTAGGGGATGCAGGAGGAGGAGGAGGCCAGAGGAGTAAAGAGTGAAGAAGAAGAAAGAAAGGGGACTTTCTGCCTGATTTCCCCCACACACAATCGCGTGGCATAAATTAAGCTGGCCGGCAATGGGATCCTGGGAGCTCTCTGGCAGGAGGGATTCTATGGCACCATTCACACACGCCTCGCCGACTAATCGAAGAATCTGTGTCACGTCAGTTTAACTAATGCCCCACACTGCTCACAATTGGGGATGTGTTTTTACCCAATCTCTCCTTCAACATTTTCATGAAAACCTCCCAAATTTATAGGTGATCCCTCTTCGAACTGTTGATATTTATTTCTGAACACTTGACACAGTGTTGCTTTTTTTTCTCCTGAACAATGGTTGAGTAGCCCCCCCCCCATTCATTCCTTTTTTCTTTCAAAGCCTACAGCATGATATTGGTGGAGATAAGTCTCCGGCAGGTGACGCGCTATTTGCAGGTGACATGATAACAGCACATCTGCTCTGGCTCTGCATCTTAAACTCATGCAGTAAATGTATTACAACAATGTTATGATTCCATAGGTGGAGGATAGCATGTGATATAGATAGTTTCTGTGTTTACAGTGCCCCCCCAGCAGTGGCGTGCTTTGCCCCCACGCAACCCATGCAATTGCATGGCGCCTCCACCTCTCAACACCCCCCCAGAACTCTGCTGCGTGAGCATTGAAAGTGGCCTCTTAAAGTAATACTGGTGTAATACTGGTGATACTGTCAGTGCTGCTTCTCTCCGTCATTTGTTCCTCTTTAAAGTGGACCAACACCCAGGATTTTGACTATCCTGGGTTTTGGTCCACTTCGGTGGGGCACCCCGATCGAGGGTGCCCCGCTGTGTGAAACCCCCCAGAAACCCCAAAAAACTCACCTCTCCCCGCTCCTACGTGAACGCCGCAGCCAATCCCCGCCAACGTCCAGGCGGGGGACAGGAACGTACAAGCCTTTTCCGCCGCCGCTGCCTCCCATGCGTCACTCTCGGCGCGCGCGCGCCCCCGCCGGCCATTCACAGAGGGCCGGCACGGGCGCGCGCACGTCTGGAGGGGCGCGCGGGAGGCGGCGGCGGCGGAAGCGGTGGTGGATCAGGTAAGATCTTTTTGGGGTTTCTGGGGGGTTTCACCGATCTCGGATGTCCCGCGGGGTGGGAGGTGATCGGCCCGGGAATCTTATAGATTTCCGGGCCGATCACCCCTGGGTGTTGGTCCACTTTAATATTGTATTATGTTATACAAAAATATCTTTGATTAGGGCCCCCAGACACAACTTTGCACGGGGCCCCAAAAGTTATACGCCTGCCCCTACCCCCCAGCTGTGGTACCTGCCTGATCACATCATCATGTGGATGCTTCTGTGGGTTGGCAAATGTCACCCTGACCAATAATAATTTTTCTGTTCAACTTTGAAAATTTAATTATAGGAAGATTCTTGAGCATTTCAGAAATTGCATTATAGTGGAATATGTATAGCTGATAAGGATAGTACAAATCCCAAAAATGATCATAAACATGCTAGATGGCAAGAGGAGGTGTTGCCCTTACACCCTGCATTTTATTTCTCTCTTTTATTAGAAAGAAGGACAATCAGGGGTGACAGGTGTGTGCTTGTAACATTCTGTGTTTACAGGGAAAATAACTGCCCCACTTTAACGTGTTTGCTGAGCCAGATTGTCCTGGAGCTATGGCCTAATGTGTGTAGAATGTTTTGGGTAGATTTTTGAATGGGTATTGCTAATGTTTCCAAAAAAATTGCCCAGTTAGAGCTAGAGTTGAGTTAGAGCTAGAGTTAGAGTTAAAGGAGCTGTATTGCAAAATGTTGTAATATTAACAATCCATATAAACACATCAGCTAATGAGAGGAGGAGTCACTTGTACATCTGAACTGAATAAAGTATTGAAACTCCCGACAAACTTTTGGTTTTTAAGTTAGAATAAAATCCAGAGATGACAGGTTTCTGAGTGTATGAAGGGGGGGGCAGAACTGAATAAGGGCCTTATTTATCAAGGGCTAGCGCCAGGTAGTGTCTCACTAGCGCCAGGTATCGCCAGCTATCGGCGGCTACCGACTCCAGAACGCCAGGCTGCGAACACAATCACGCATTTATCACGCTAAATGAGGCTAGCGTCGGCGAGAGCGTCAGCTAGCGCGGGATTCATCATGTAGCGGACTGCAACGAACAGCGCCGCTGCTAAACCCATCACAGCGACAGGTATGACCTCTCGCTCCCTGGCGCTCTCCAATGCATTTCAATGGAGCAATCTTTAAATCTTCATATTTAATTGATATTAATGTTTTTTTTTTTTTTTTTTTTAAATGTCAAAAATTCTGTGACCACTTCGGCAATGTTAAAAAAAAAAAAAAAAAATGTGTGCAGAATTGATATTACAGGTCTGATATTAATGTATTCATATTACAAACTGTTTAGAAAAACTTTAATTTTTTAATAAAAAAATATGGATGTTTGGGGGTTAAAACTACTTTTAAGCCATCGCCGCCAGCGCTCTGGGGTTTAAACAAACTTTTCACAGCGCGAGAATTTTTTGAGCGTGATTTGTTAATGAATCTGCAGCAAGCCGTTCGCTCTGGCCATTCGCTGTCATGCGCTCCCATACAGCGCGGAACCTGTCAAACAGCGACTCCTAACCCCGTATTCAACATTACCGCACACCGACTGAGTCGCTGTCAACAACCGAACAACGGCCAAGCACAGCGAATACTAGCGGGCGCTGTGAAAATCACGCTACTGGCGCTCATCTGTCGGCCTCTAAGTTATTGAAACTCCCGCCAAACTTTTGGTTTTTATGTTAGAATAAAATCTAGAGATGACAGGTTTCTGAGTGTATGGTGGGGGGGGCAGAACCTGTCACCCATGATTTCCTCTTCCTTCCATTACAAGAAAGAAACACACCTGGCTGGATATTTCCGGGTGTCCAGCATATTTATATGGATTCTTTTTATATCAAGCAATTTTTATTTGAGAAATGGATGAATATTATCAATATATACAAAAACATCAGTTAATGATACACTACTATAAAAACACACTTCATCGCACAATAGGATCTGGTCATAAATACTGCTGCACAGGGAGTCCAGCACTCTATATATGTAAATGAGTTATGCAAAAAAACAATAAGTAGTACTAAGTTGTTTAAAAGCACAATTTGTATCTATCCACGTGGCAGCAGGTACTGAACTTGCCAATTTGTACAGCTGCACTAAAACCTTAAATGTAGCAGTATAATATGTAGCAGCAAGGAAAGTGTAAGCAAAGTATGTACTCAGCCGTTTTTGTATAATGTTTCCAATGACACAATGTATCATCATCAGGATGCTATTTTTTGAGAAATGGAAGCATTTTACAGCTTGGTCATCAATAATCAGTCAATTTCACAAATGTTACAGCAAGTCGTACCAAAGATTATGGAAGCAATAGGAATAGTACATATCACATGTTTATATGGATTTTTATCATCTTGTGCCGCATCCTCCACTTCCGCAGCTTTCCACGTCCATTCACAAATGACGCAGGCACGCGCCCTGCTAAATGTATAGCGTGATGCGGCTGCGGCTCTTGGGACCGGAAAACAAGGTAAGTGAATGGGACGATCTGGGGGGTTTCACACACCGCCCTGAGGGGGGGGGGGGGGGGGGGAGATCAAGCTGTGTTTTGGTCCACTTTAAGCAGTTCTCATCTGTAAATTGGAATGGTATGCTTAGACATCTGTCACACCAGTTTCTTCTTACTTTTAGTAAAAGAAAGAGTACGCAATTTATTTGTGATTGCGCGACTTTAGAAAGCTAGAATATTCTCTAGAACATAGAAAGGTGTTCTCTTTATCTTTCCCCATTACGCACCTACAGCAACGCTTCCTGTAATCTGCATACATGTGGTGGTTCTGTGACCCAAAACATCCCAAGCAGGTGACCATTTTCTGGTTTCTGGCGTTTTGTTGTATAATGAGCGGTCACTCAGCCTTTCTTGGATGGCTGCCACAAAGTAGGGGAGTGATTTTTATAGGAGCCCAGAGATGACCAAAACCTAATTACACCTATTTAGGGCTGCAATGAGGGCAGGATAACTCAAGTATGGGGTCTGAAGGGCCTGGCCACAAAACAGGGGTACTTGCCGGGTGGCCCTGGTAGCTTTGCGTTAAGCCCTGCATTTAAACCGGACCTTCACCCTAAAAACGAGCCTATCTTCTATGTTTCCCCCACGCTGTACATACAGATTGCCCACATTAAAAATGATCCTACCTGCATCTATTGCATTTTCTGCGACTTTAAACATCCAAGATGGGGGCTCATGGAGGTGCAGGCTGTTCTGACTGTGCCACTCTGCATTCTGGGATTGCTGACCTTTTCCTGACCCCAGCTCTGCTCTGTTTGTGCAAAGCACAGCTATATCCCTGCTCCCCTGCACTTTTGAACCCTCTTCTCTCCTCAGTATGTGATGCTACTGAACCAAAATGGTGATGCCGTATCCTAGTGTGCTGAACAGAGTTGCAGGCCAGTGAGGGAAACAAACTAAAAATGTTAAATATATTAATTTTAGATGCTGGGGAATAGTTTTTTAAGGGTTTGGGCTTTTCATTAAATGATGCTGAAGGTCCGCTTTAATGCCGCCACGTGTGCTGATGATGAGGGGCAGCAGAGTCATTTGTAGCCTATATGTGATGGCTGGGCCCCTAGTGTGAGCTTTGGTTTCCTACATAGTTTGAACTGGGCTGCCAGGCAAATAGACTCTATTATTCAGGCTCTATAGGAAACTGAAGTAGAAACTAGGGGCCCAGTCATCGCATTATAGATTACAGAAATTACTGATGGCTGCCTTGCAACCAGTCTTAAAGAGTCGTGTAAAGCCCTCCACTAGGACATCACAATTTGGGGTGCCCTGCTGTGGTTTCAGAGAAATGGGTCCCTTGGTGCATGTTTGGGCCTCCTGAGGCATCCCCAGCACTCCTCCATTAGATTGTTTCACCTCCACCAGCACATCTGAAGGGCTGGTGGTGAGTGTGCGCAGCGGAGGGTCAGCCACCAGCAGGAGGCGCTCGGCAATCCATTTATTTGGAAGGGGCAATCCAAAACATTATGCCCCTGTAAAGCAGAACAAATCCCAGGAGGGTGAAACTCCTGGCCTTTGGTCCACTTTAAGCTGGAGATACAGTCATGTTTTGTCCCAGATTTGATTTGTCAGATCGATCATATATATCAGATATCCAACCTGCCATAGGCATTAGAGTATCATTGCCTGCTCTAACTTAAAGTGGACCAACACCCAGGATTTTGACTATCCTGGGTTTTGGTCCACTTCGGCGGGGCACCCCAATCGGGGGTCAGATCAGATCAGGTAAGCGATTTGGGGTGTCTGGGGGGGGGTTTCACCCCGCGGGACATCCCGATCTCGGATGTCCCGCGGGGTGGGAGGTGATCGGCCCGGGAATCTTATAGATTTCCGGGCCGATCACCTCTCGGTGTTGGTCCACTTTAAAGTGGACCAACACCCAGGATTTTGACTATCCTGGGTGTTGGTCCACTTAGGTGGGGCCAAAACTCACCTCTCCCCGCTCCCACGTGACCTCGTCCGGCCAATGACAGCGCTCAGAGCCGCTCTGGTATGCGCGTCCAAAGCTGCTTGGACGCGCATACCAGAGCGCTGTCATTGGCCGCGTCTCTCGCTTCCCTCTAACAGGGAGCGCGCCTGCGCCGGCCATTCACAAAACAGCCGGCGCGGGAGCGCGCCCTGCTAGAGGGAAGCGAGAGACGCGGCCGCGTCTCGCGCATGCGCCGTTGGATCGCCGGTAAGGTGAGGATTGTGGGCCTCCTGGGGGGTTCCTCCCCGCGGGACATCCCGATTTCGGATGCCCCGCGGGAAGGGATCTGATCGGTCCGGGAATCTTATAGATTCCCGGGCCGATCCCCCCTGGGTGTTGGTCCACTTTAAAGGAGGTGTATAGCGAAATAGTCCTATCCTAACAATCCATATTAACACGCTGGATAGCAGTAACTTCTAACTTCTTGTCTGCTGAACCAGCCTGTTAGGAACAGTAGCATTAACCACTGTAATATCTGGCAAAGCATTGCATGATGGCTTAGAGCACTGGCATGCATCAGAATAATTCACTTACTGGCTCAGGGGACAGTTATTCCCCTTTAAAAGCAGAATAGTACATCCAAAAAACGTGTCACCCTGATTCTGCTTTCTTCCGGCAAATAAAGAACTAATCTTGGCCGGATTTTTTTGATGCCATGGAGAAGTAACCACTCCTTTTGTTATGGAGTATATTTATGTGGCTTTTCAGTATAGGACCAATTTTTTTCACAGTAGTGGTCCTTTAAAATAACAGACTAGATGGCCAATAAGCATTGTATATGCTAATAAGCCCCTCTGCCAAAACAACAACAACCTCCTGATCAGAAGGAAGGATTGCCAGCCCTGCCATACTAACAATCCTAAGACTGAATTAAAAGTTAACCCTTGCATCCCCTGTTCCAGTGATTTACTAAAAGCAGTGCTGTGGTGCCTTCGATGAAATATGTGGTGAGCTCCAGTTAGTGGATGGCAGGGCACCCGGTGGTGGCAGGAGGGAGGGGGGGGGGGCTCTTTCTCTGTGCGCATTGTGCTGGGAGCAGGTGCTGCTGCCGGCATTACCATACAGCTGAGCGCACAATGCGGGAGGGGAGGGCGAGCGGCCCCTCCATCACACTGCTGCCTGCTGCTGCTGCCGCCTCTGCCCTAATGACAGCCACGCGAGCGACACACACCGACTGCTGCTGCTGCTGCTGCTCTCTCTCACACACACACACACACACACACACACATAGGGAGCTGGGGAGGGGGTGGGGAGGCAGGGGCACACATCTGAAATGAAATTAGGAGGAAAGAGCAAGAGAGAGCAGAAGAGAGGCAAACAGGGGGAGCTGGTAGTCAGGGTGGCCAGGCTTCCTTTGTAGCCAGTTACTTTAGAATCAGAGACTCTAGGATGGAGCACACCTCCATAGATAGGAGGGGAGTTGAGTAGAAATAAGGGGGTAGATGAAAGAAAGAAAGACAGAAGTGTGGCTGGACAGAGGGGAGGATAGTGCAGGAAGGACAGGTGGCCAAGACCAGGAGATACAGGGATCAAGAGGGGAAAGAGAGAGAGAAGAGAGAGGGGAAGAAAGAATAGACAGCAAAAAAAGAGTGGGCTAAAGGTAAAGGATAGGCAAAAGACAGAGAAGGAGAGAAAGGTAGAAGAAGAGCGAACGAGAAGACGGGAAGTGGGTTGAATAGAAATGATGGGTGGAAAGGGCTAAAAGAAAGGCAGGGGAGAGGTAGAGTAGAAGAAGAGAGAGGCTTGAAAGTGGCAGGGAAAATAGACAGTTGGAAGAAAGAGAGTGGGTTAAAGATAAAGGGAACACTACAGGCAAAGGACAGAGGAGGGAATAAAGAAAGGTAGAAGAAGGGCAAAAGAGAAGGGGGGTAGACCGGAAAGGAAGCAGGAGAGTGACGTTTGAAAAGAGAGGGAGAATAGACAGGCAGAAGATTGTGAGTGGGTTAAAGGTAAAAAAAACAAGATGAGCAAGAGAGAGGAAATAGAGAAAGGTAGAAGAGAAGCAAAGGGGAAGAGGGGGGTGGAAAGGGCAAAACAAATGAAGCGGGGTAAATGAGATGGGTAGTGTGGAGGTAGAGAGAGTGGCTTGAAAAAGAGGTAGAATAGACAGGTAGGAGAAAGGGTGGGTTAAAGTTAAGGCGAGGAAAGGAAACAGGATGGGCAATAGGCAGATGAGAAAGGTAGAAGGAAAACAAAAGAGAAGAGAGGGGGCTGGAGGGGAAAGGGATGTTAGAAAGAGGAAAAAGAAAGAGGCAGGGAGAGGGGTAGAATGAAAGGAGAGTGAGGGGGGTTTAAAATGGTGGGATAATAGACAGGTAAAATAAAAGAGTGGGTTAGAGGTATAGGAAATAGAATGGACAAGAGACAGAGGAGAGAATAAAAAAAGGTAACAGAAAATAGAAGGCATGTAGAAGAGAGATGTAGACAGGTGTGTATAAGGGAAAGCAAAGATGGAAAGGGCTAATTGAAAGAGACATGGGAGAGGGGTAGAGTAAAAGGAGAGGGGGGCTTGAAAAGGAAGGGATGGAGAAAAGACAGAAAGAAGAAAGAGAGTGGGTTAAAAGTAATAGAAACTGAAAGGACAAGAGAGGGGAGGGGTAGGCGAGATGGAAGGAAGGAAGGTAGACAAGAGAGGGGGAGTATGGAAGACAGGTGAGAAAGGTGCAGAAGAAAGACGTCAGAACTGGGAAAAGAGAAACGAGGACAGTAGAGACAGCAGAGCAGGTAAAAGGAATACAAGATGGGTGGATGGATGGAAGGAAAAGAGACTGGAGAAAGGTGATATCAGAAAGTAGAGGTAGAGACAGAAGAGAAAAGGCAAGAAGGGGGGGGGGTAGAGGCAGGAAAGATGGGGGAGTGGTAGATACATAAAATGTGAAAAGGGAAGAGAGAAAGAAGAAGTCCAGGTAAAAGAGGACAGAGGTGGAAGGAATGAATATTAGAGGAATACACGGCTGCCCTGGAGGAGGAGGAATAGGCAGCAGAGGAGAGATGGGTAGCTGGGTGTCGGGGGCACCTCGTGGTGCGGGTCTGTTATACTGCATCCTCTGGGTGGCAGGTGCTGGCACGGCTGGGATCAAGCAGTGGATTCGGGTGGCCACCCTTTTTCCCACAGCCACGGGGAATCCTGGGGGGGCATGGCGGGGGTATGATAATAATGCCAGACTTGCCCGGGTTGCTGGTGGGGGGCATGGTGGGGGTATGATAATAATGCCAGGCTTGCCTGGGTTGCTGGTGGGGGGCATGGCGGGGGTATAATAATAATGCCAGGCTTGCCCGGGTTGCTGGTGGGCGGCATGGTGGGGGTATGATAATAATGGGTTGCTGGTGGGGGTATGATAATAATGCCAGGCTTGCCCGGGTTGCTGGTGGGGGGCATGGTGGGGGTATAATAATAATGCCAGGCTTGCCCGGGTTGCTGGTGGGGGGCATGGCGGGGGTATAATAATAATGCCAGGCTTGCCCGGGTTGCTGGTGGGGGGCATGGCGGGGGTATGATAATAATGCCAGGCTTGCCCGGGTTGCTGGTGGGGGGCATGGCGGGGGTATGATAATAATGCCAGGCTTGCCCGGGTTGCTGGTGGGGGGCATGGCGGGGGTATGATAATAATGCCAGGCTTGCCCGGGTTGCTGGTGGGGGGCATGGTGGGGGGTATAATAATAATGCCAGGCTTGCCCGGGTTGCTGGTGGGGGGCATGGCGGGGGTATGATAATAATGCCAGGCTTGCCCGGGTTGCTGGTGGGGGGCATGGCGGGGGTATTATAATAATAATGCCAGGCTTGCCCGGGTTGCTGGTGGGGGGCATGGCGGGGGTATTATAATAATAATGCCAGGCTTGCCCGGGTTGCTGGTGGGGGGCATGGCGGGGGTATGATAATAATGCCAGGCTTGCCCGGGTTGCTGGTGGGGGGCATGGCGGCGGTATGATAATAATGCCAGGCTTGCCCGGGTGGCTGGTGGGGGGCATGGCGGGGGTATTATAATAATAATGCCAGGCTTGCCCGGGTTGCTGGTGGGGGGCATGGCGGGGGTGTGATAATAATGCCAGGCTTGCCCGGGTTGCTGGTGGGGGGCATGGTGGGGATATAATAATAATGCCAGGCTTGCCCGGGTTGCTGGTGGGGGTATGATAATAATGCCAGGCTTGCCCGGGTTGCTGGTGGGGGGCATGGCGGGGGTATAATAATAATGCCAGGCTTGCCCGGGTTGCTGGTGGGGGGCATGGCGGGGGTATGATAATAATAATGCCAGGCTTGCCCGGGTTGCTGGTGGGGGGCATGGTGGGGGTATGATAATAATAATGCCAGGCTTGCCCGGGTTGCTGGTGGGGGCGGCTCTGGCGGGTGCTCGTGTGATGATGATGATGATGATGAAATAAATATGTCAGGAATAAAGTAAACAGAAACACGCCAGGAATGTCAGTGTGTGTGTGATGATCGGTGGTGGTAGTGGTGGGTGGGTGAGTGGGGGTGAGTGGGGGGGGTATTGCACATTTTACAGCTCAGTGACCATTTGGCGAGCCGTGCCGGGGGGAGGGGCCTCGGCAGAGGGGGGCTCCATTGTGACATCCCCGGGCGGGCGGCTCATTTGCATGTCATTAGCCGGGCTCCATATAAAGAGGCGGGCGGCCAGCCACGGGCAGACAGTCGCTGCAGCACCCCAGGGCGACACATACATATCCTCACACACACACATACAGAGGAGCCTGGCCACACTGGATCCCTCACACACCGCCTGCCTGGGATTATTACCATAGCTTGGATTGCCTGCTTTATATGGAGCCGGGGATTTAGCGTTTGCTCAGGAGGACTACAAGCACCAGCTTGCATCGCCCGCTCACCTCAATGACAGGGAGGATCTAGGCGACGGCCACAGAGACTCAATCGTTTGTAGCAGTGTCGCCGGGAAGCCCGAGCCTGATCCCATCTGTGACACTGCAGCCCCCAGCAGCCAGCATGGGAGCCCCCTGCAGCCTGTGCCTGCTCCTGCTCGCCTCCCTCCTCGTGTGCCAGGTAAGCCCCGAGCCCTGCCTGCCTGCCTGCCTGCTGGCCACACCTCATCGCACCATCAGATCGCTCAGCCGATCATAGATTCATCACCATGTCAGGAAGCTGCAGAGGAATCAGTCTGTCATTGTGTAGGGGTCTGATCGGCTCTGTTCTGACTTATTCTATAGGCTCTGACTGCTGTCACTGCCATCACTGCTACCTTACTGTGATCATTGTAGTGGCCGCTAATATCTGCTAAGATTCTCATTCGTCCAGGTCATGGTTTATCTTTAGGAATAAATCAGGGCAACTGGACTTGTTTTATTTTCCCGAATTGTTATTTTACAAACGCCTTCAAAGAAAACAAACTGGAAAGTCCAGTTGCCTCGATGTATTGCTTCATATGCTGAGCTAATTCGATGCCTAGTGAGACAATTCCTAGTTGCCTTGGTTGATTCCTACAGATATTGTAGTGATCAGATGTCAGGCATGTGTGATATATCTCAACATCTGATCATTGTAATCGACCCTACTGTTATACAGCTGCTGATGGCAGTGTGCTGCCCTGCTGATGCTTGTGTTATTAACATCAACATTTATAAAATAATGCTGGTCTGTGGTGCTGTCAGTTCTCCCATTATTTTTGGTGTTAGTGTGCTTATCATGAGCTGCTGGCTTGCATGCTGCAGATCACTATGCCCACACAATGCTTTTCCAAAAATCACTATGTCCAATTGCTGGTGATGGGATTCTGAATATTTGTGCTCATCATGCTGAGCTGGTTTCGGATAGAATAGGTGAAAAGCAAGATGTTGTACCTTATTAGCAAGAAATGCTTTTGTAGACTAATTCAGTAAATGTTAAGGTGGCCATAGAAAAATACCTAGATGTGAAGCATGCTCTTGTGTAGCTGTGCTACAGAAGTGGAAAGAACAGCTGCAGGTCTGTAGCCTGGATTGTTTGTGTGTTGTGACATGTGGCCTGTGTTGCCCCCCTGCAGGTCTCCTGCTCTGGTCTCTTCGAACTGAAGCTGCAGGAGTTCATCAATAAGAAGGGTCCTGCGGGCAACATGAACTGCTGCCGGGGTGGCCTGGGTGGCCTGCAACAATGCGAGTGCAAGACTTTCTTTCGGATTTGCCTGAAGCACTACCAGACCAGCGTATCCCCAGAGCCCCCCTGCACCTATGGCAGCGCCGTGACTCCTGTTCTGGGCACCAACTCCTTCAATGTGCCTGAATCCATCAGCTCCGACCCGAGCTTCACCAACCCTATCCGATTTCCTTTTGGATTCACCTGGCCTGTGAGTAATACTTCGATGCCTTTATCTGTCTATGCTAATACCTTCATTCAGTCACAGATATGAGTAGAGGATCAGCCACCCTAATAGGGGTGAAGTGCAGCAGTCCTGGATAGCAGGACTGATAACAGGGAACAGGGCTTCCCCAGGGTAGTGGTTGTTGATTCACAGGATTCAGATTAGCTGGATGTAAAATAAACACTGTCTACAGGGTGGGGTTGGAGCACTGAAGGTGGAATAAACCCCCTCAGATGAAAGCAGCAGCAGTGTTCAGATAAAGGACTTGCTAGCCTGAGGGAAGATTTATTTTTAGGGTTTACATCTGTCTGGATGCCCCAAGGGGGAAGCCTAAGCTCAAAGAGATGGAACTGAAAGCCAGAGATTTGTGTGTGAAAGGGGGGAAGAGACAGAGCTGCAGAAAGTGTTATTTGTCATAGCACCGGCCTTTTCGTTTTCCAAAAGGAACAAGTGTGATGGTGTTAAAAATGCCACTGCCCAAGCCCCCCCCCCCTCTACTATCCATGGGTTGTATAATTGTCAGCACAGCATGAAATTCCCAAAAGGATTCATTTTACAGCCATCTCGGGGTGTGAAAACGGGTAAATTAAGCGTGAAGATTGATGACAACAGCCCTGCTAGGCCCTCTGATCGCAGCTACCCGATTTTTACTGTTAGCTTGAAAGGGTTAATGGCTAAAGGTGTAACATCCTCCCCATGTGTTGCCACCAGTCCTACCTGGAATGCAACTGAACCTTCACTACTATCAGTTATTTACGTCTTAGCCTATTTCCTGTTTTAAGGCATCTGGGATTTCAGAGGTTAAACTGCATAAAAAAACCAACAAACATAAAAATCATACCAGGAAATAACTATTAAAAGTCCACCCATTTCCTTAGGAAAAGTGAAAACAAGCAGCTAGCCAACAAAACTGTATGAACCTCGCCTAGCGAGTTGGGGGTGGGGGTGGAAAATATAATCTGCTGATGTATTCATTATACTGTTTACATGTATTTGCTTATTAATATTTCTATTTATGTTTTTTTTTATGCAGGGTACATTTTCCCTCATTATTGAAGCTCTGCACACAGACTCTCCAGACGACCTCAGCACAGGTAAGAATAAGTTCTATCCCATAATCCCCTTCTCGTTTCAGGCAGCCAGACCAGTAGAGTGGCAATATAACACCTTGCTTACAAGAAAGGATGTGATAATGCCTCTAACACCTTTATAGTGTTTGATGTTTGGTCTGGATTGTTTGTGATGCTGCCAGACCCAGTCCTTCTTTATTTTCATTTGGCTCTTTTATACAGCTCAGCCACTAGCATTTGCATGAATACTTAATTAGTAACACATAGACCCACACAGAGACAATATAATGCTTAAAATAATTGACGAGTTTTTAAATAAAACGTATTTTCTTGTATTGGCAGAGAACCCTGAGCGTCTGATCAGTCGTCTTGCCACCCAGAGACACCTTACCGTGGGTGAAGAGTGGTCCCAAGATCTGCACAGCAGCAGCAGAACTGAGCTCAAGTACTCGTACCGCTTTGTGTGTGATGAACATTACTACGGGGAGGGATGCTCCGACTACTGCCGCCCCAGGGATGATGCCTTCGGACACTTCTCCTGTGGAGAAAAGGGAGAGAAAGTCTGCAACCCTGGCTGGAAGGGGCAATACTGCACTGAACGTAAGTAATGACTATTTACCAAGCATACGCTTCTACACGACAAATTTACCAAGCATACACTTCTACACGACAAATTTACCAAGCATACGCTTCTACACGACAAATTTACCAAGCATACACTTCTACACGACAAATTTACCAAGCATATACTTCTACACGACAAATTTACCAAGCATACACTGGTACATCACATTCATGTTATTTATTCACAATATATAAATATCTGAAATAGAAATGAGGCAGTCCTCTTTTATTTCATAGTCCGTTCATCCTTCATTTGGCTCCCTAAATAACAGGTTTACTACATAGAGAATCTCATTAATCATTTTGATTAGCTCCTTTTTATTCAGCCTAATGGGGGTGTTTCAGTCTTTTTTTTTTTTTTTGTGCGGCTAGTGTCACATAGCTGTGTAAAATGTGCACTGCCTGCTTAACGAGCTTGTCTTAAGCTAGAGACACAAGAAAAGACCCCCTTCCCCCACTCTCCTTTGTGAGGCTGGTGCCCCTCATTCTGCTGAGAACTTTGGACCATTTATTTAAATGATAATAATAATGAAAAGTTTTCAGAGAAATCACACGCGTGCCATAGATTAGATCTTTACAGCCATTGGCTGGAGGGACAGCACCCCTGGCCGTGATTGGCTGGAGGCAGTGGGGTATTGTTGCAGAAGGGCAGCTGCTGGGAGAGAATAGACAATAGAGCAGCTGTCCTGTACTGGCACCCTGCACACCAGCTGTCCACTCTTATCTGCACACACTCACTGGGATATTAAGGGGTGGAACCATGTGTCTATAGAATTAGGCAAAGAAAAAAAAGACTTCTGACCCTCACTTGGAAGAAAAAAGTGTGTGTGAAGGGGGGAGGGGAGAGGAGGTCTGCGAGTCCTCTTTTGTCTGGGTGGAAATGTATTAAGGAGCTTGCTTGTTTGTTAGTGACCAAGCCAAGTCTCCAGCTCCCAAAGCCAGATCTAGAATCCTCCAGCCTACAGGGATGATCCCATTTCTTATAAAACACACAGACAGGCATCATCACACACATGGCCATCCACTGCCATGATCCAGAACGCATTGCTTATAATTCCAATTTTTTTTTACAGCAATCTGTCTGCCTGGATGCGATGAACATCATGGCTACTGCGAGAAACCTGGCGAATGCAAGTAAGTCCCTTAAATGCCATTAATACTTTAACCAAATAATACATGTCTAAAATCACTTCAGTAACTAATCTGCAACATTATTTATTTTTCTGTTTTAGATGTCGTGTTGGTTGGCAAGGTCGCTACTGCGATGAATGCATCCGTTACCCAGGTTGCCTCCATGGCACATGCCAACAACCCTGGCAATGCAACTGCCAAGAAGGATGGGGTGGACTGTTTTGTAACCAAGGTGAGATTATAAAGAAATAATCACGCGGTAAACATTGCTTATTAAGATGATGGCTAATGAATAGATGTGACACCACGGTTTTCTAATGAATGAATGTTTTGTTTTTCTTATTTCTGCAGATCTGAACTACTGCACTCACCACAAGCCTTGCAAGAATGGAGCAACCTGCACCAACACTGGCCAGGGAAGCTACACTTGTGCTTGCCGTCCCGGCTACATTGGCTCCAACTGTGAGATCGAGATCAATGAATGTGACACCAACCCTTGCAAGAATGGAGGAAGCTGCACTGTAAGTATTTACCATATATTCCAAAATAAAAACCAAATAATAATAGATATCTTTTTTTATGATTAACCTAATATATATATAACCTAATATATATATATGTGATTATTTTGTTACATTTTGACCAATTCTTTTTTTGCTTAAACAGGACCTGGAAAATAGCTATTCCTGCTCATGCCCTCCTGGTTTCTATGGGAAGAACTGTGAGCTCAGTGCCATGACTTGTGCTGATGGACCATGCTTCAATGGAGGCAGATGCTCAGATAGCCCAGATGGCGGATACAGCTGCCTGTGCCCAGTTAGCTATTCTGGCTTCAACTGTGAAAAGAAAATCGATTACTGCAGCTCCAATCCCTGTGCCAATGGTAAGCTCACAGCCCACTTGTTTAAAGAAGATAATGCTTTCATTTTTGTAGCAACAAATACCTAGAAAAATACTCCCCCTGAGTACAATATATTAATTAATATTAATTGTTGAGGCATATTAATAGACACTTTGTAGCAATATAAAATAGGAAACCCCTATGCTGCATACAGTGTAGCCCCATAGCAACCAGTATGGTGTGTTTTGCTTTGGCCAATCTGTGAACTGCCTCTGATTTCATATTCATGTTAATGTAAATCATTGTTCCATTTCCATTTGGTAATCACTTCCTGTTTGGCTGTGTTACAGGCGCTCACTGTGAGGACCTCGGAAATTCCTATATATGCCAGTGCCTGGAAGGCTTCTCTGGGAGGCACTGTGATGACAACCTGGATGACTGTGCTTCTTTTCCCTGCCAAAATGGTGGTACATGCCAGGATGGGATTAATGACTATTCATGCACCTGCCCTCCGGGGTATACAGGAAAAAACTGCAGCCTGCCTGTTAGCAAATGTGAACACAACCCGTGCCACAATGGGGCAACATGCCATGAACGAAACAACCGCTACGTGTGCGAATGTGCTCGCGGTTATGGTGGACTTAATTGCCAGTTCTTACTTCCTGACCAGACCAAATCTGCTGAGACTGCTGATAAGTACACTGAAAGACCGAGTGGACAGTTTCCCTGGATTGCAGTTTGCGCTGGAATAATCTTGGTGCTACTGTTGCTGCTGGGCTGCGCTGCTGTCATTGTCTACATTCGTGTTAGGGTGCAGAAGAAACGACAGATGCCCGCTACCACTCGCGGTGAAACCAAGACCATGAATAATCTGGCCAACTGCCATCGCGACAAGGACATTTCTGTGAGCATCATTGGCACTGCGCAGATTAAAAACACTAACAAAAAAGTGGACTTTCTAAGTGAAAGCAATAATGAGAAAAATGGCTACAAGCCTAGATACCCGACCGTGGATTACAATTTAGTCCATGAAGTGAAAAATGAGGACACGGCAAAAGAAGAACGGAGGAAAAGCGAAGCCAAGTGCAGCTCAAGTGACTCTGACTCAGAAGACATGCAATCATCACATTTAAAAAGGTACATATCTGGACAGGCCGCCTTTATTAGATGTGGTCTTGGTCTGTGCTTTACCTCCAGTTCTGTATATGTAATGTCATCTAACCCGCTGACTATTGCTTGTTGCCCACAGTGATACCTCAGAAAGAAAGAGGCCAGACTCGAACAGCTCCTCATCTAAAGACACAAAGTATCAGTCGGTATATGTCATATCAGACGAGAAAGATGAATGCATTATAGCAACTGAGGTTAGTATTGTGTTTTGGTGACTCTCTAACGTGTATTAGAACCTACATCCCAGCTGAACACATGCTGGCTTAGCCAGACCACTAAAGCCACCTCTCATGGTTGGACTGTGGCTTGGATCTTCTCAAATTAGCTTTAGCTTTCCAATGCTTTTCCAATCTTTTATAAAATCGCATAAACTATTTCATGTTTATATATGGCTCTTTAGCAACGTTAGTGGTTAAAAGTGACCTAACCATACTAAATCTATATAAAACATGTACGGTGAAAGGGGGGATTGTTTCCGATACTAACCGTATCTCCTCTGTTTGTCTACAGGTGTAATATGGAATCTGTACCACACATTCTTGTCATTTATTCAGAGGTGACGCCCATGTGAATGCTGCTGATATTAGAGGAGAAGGACATCTCTTTGTTGACTGCTGCTTAGACACTAAGTTCAGGCCGAGCTGGTTCTCAACTGAAATTAGAAAAATGACTGCAAAACAAAATGGACACTACAAGCTAGTCTCTGTGTCCGGACAAAACTGTTGCACTGCTGTTCCTGTTCTTCTCCATTGCACTATGGACAGTTGCTTTTTTTTTTTTGTCTTTTTTTTAATAATTATTATAATATATATATATTATATATAAATATATATTTAATGAATGGACTTCTACATTCTACAGAAGACGAGTGCACTGCCTGGGGTGTATATTTTAATTCCTATGAGCCGCTCCGTTGCTAAACTACAGACAGACACTGCCTTCCTTAGTCTTTTTATACTAAAAGGTGTTTTCCACTAGGTCAAAAATGTGCGTTATTTTTGAACTTGTAAAACTATTTTTACGATATTTGTAAAGCTCAAGTATTTGTGATGTTCATTTTTTATAATTTAAAAAATGGTAAATATGTACAAAGGCACTTCGGGTCTATGTGACTATATTTTTTGTATATATATGTATTTATGAAATATTGTGCAAATGGTATTTGATTTTTTTCTACTGTTTCTTTTTTTTTTTTTTTTGTTAATTAACGAATTCATTTTTAAACTATTTTTCCAAAATAAATATTATGAATGAAAACTTTTTGGACTTTTTTTTATCGAAGTATTGGATGTTTTATCAAAATTGTGCCCCGTTATATTTTCTTGGGTTAGTGTATTTTGCCTAGTTATGGAGACTGACGAATATGCAGACAAGATCTAACCTCCCCAGGGATTGTTGTTTTTTTTAGCTGTCACATAAACATGCGAGCACTTAAGCTTGTATGTTTGTGTGAATATTCGCTGATGCTTGTTTTGGAATTTTCTAACTGGTAAAATGTGAGTTATCCAGTAGCCATCGTTCAGTTATGTCCAAACCAGTATGGGTCATATTAAGTTCATAAAAAATGACAGGAAAAGACACATTCACATTTTTTGGGTTTGTGCTTTTGATATGTAAATATCCACTTTACTTTGACTTTGCCTCTATTTAACATCTTAATAAGATCTGCTTTACATTTGTTATTGAATGTGGGTCAGTGCACGAAATGCAGAAAGGTGTAAAGCCGTCCTTATGCAGACCATACACTTAGGCCCTTATTTAAGAAGGGATAGCGTCAGGTAGCGCCTGGTTAATGAGAGGTAGCGACTGGTCAACGCCGGACACGGCACGCAATTACACATTTATCAAGCAGAATCTGTTTAGCGACTGGGATAGCGCCATGTAGCGTCTGATTAATCATTTTCACAGCCTCAGCGAACAGCACCAGCGTTCAGCCTTGCACAGCGCCAGGTATGACCTCTCGCTACCTGGCGCTCTCCCATACATTTCAATGGACGATCCTTTTCTTCTCTTTAAACTGTTTTTTTTTTTTTTTTCCAAAAAATCACAAATAATTCTGTGACCTCTTCTGGCATTGAAAAAGCAGTTTTTTCATAATTTTTTCATTTTTTTATATATTTCCTCAGAAATGACATTACAGGTCTGGCATTAAAGTGTTCATGTTACAATGTAATTCCATATGTTTTCGCTTTGTTACTAGTTGATAGATGCTTGAAAACAGACTTTAAACACACCGCCTCCTGCGCTCTGGGCTTCAAATATTTTTCAGCGCCAGAGATTTGTGAGGCTGTTTTTTTGCTGAATATGGTGTGAGTCGGTCGCTATGAGCAGTCGCTAACATGAGCTCCTATACAGAGCTGTACTGGTCAAATAGCGACTCCTCACAATGTATTCAACATTACTGAACAGCGACTATAAAGTAGCGACTCACAGCGAGCACAGTGACTAATAGCGGGCGCTCTGAAAACGCCTGCTACAGACGCTCATCTGTCGCTACCTGCCGCTAATGATGAATCAGCCTGCCCAGCAGCTACTAGACCTCTCTTACCTGTATGCACTTGTTATGGTTACAGATGATAAAGTAATTACTCGGCAAAGTCTTATTATACAAAATTGAAATACCTTTGCCATGGTGTTGTTTAACCAGATTGTTTGGAGTATGGCTGGTGTTAAAGTTATGACTATATGCCTAACAACATTTGTAAAATACCAATTAGACCTCAATACTTTCAGAATCACAAAACAGGAAATCCAAGGTTAAGGTAATACCATTTATACCAACCTTGGATTTCCTGCTTACATCGATGGCTAACACGGTACAACTTACTACTACTAGAATCACAAAACAAGTACCTACACTTATCAGTGTGTTAAACAGATTTTCCCAAAGGCCCCTGACTTTCCACGTAATTAGTTTCTTTTTAGGCCTCTCTGGTCCTCAAATGTGTAAGTACTTGCCCTCTGTTTCTTTCTGTGTGAGATATATTTGTGTCATTATTAGAATCTTAATATGGTAAATTTGGAGTTGATTAACTTATGTCAAATATACATTTGGGGTAGTAGGTAGTTTCTAAGGTATATGTCTCAATATAGGGCCACTATCGTGGCAGTACAGGCTGGACCTCTGTATGAGACCTACCTAGAAAGGTGGCGCAGCTACTGGCCCAAGCCAGCCACTAGATAATATAGGTTGCATGTTACGGGGGACCCAGACCCCATCAGACCTAATCATTACTTAATTGGAGGAGACCTTTGAACTATGAGTGCTATTGAGTACTATTGAGTACTAGGGAGGCTGCAATGGGGGTAGTGGGCCCCGATATTGTTGTTGCATGCGGCCCGTAAATTCCTGATGGTGGCACTGCCAGAAAAAAACAATGCAAATGCACATTTTTCAGTAACTCCCTTTAATTTATTTTTTTCTGTTCTCTAAGCGTTTTTGGATTATTGCTTTCCAGATTGGGGACCCCATACCTGACATAAAATAAAGAGTTAGGAGGTAATGGCACAGTTCATTACAAGAGGACACCTACAAAGAGGAGCATAGAATATTGAGTACATATTCTTCTGTTGTGCAAACAGCCCTGTTTATGTTTATATCAGCTAATCTGGTTCCATTCAATCTAAAGCAAAGTTAATGACCTGCAGACAAATATGCGGTTTGTTGCTGTAATACCTTTGGCCCAGCCTTGCTGCTGGTATGGCTGAGTGTGTCCTATTTACTCTGTCCATGGTGATGGCAGGGGAGGGCTGCCAATGTGATTAATACAATACATAGAATGTTTGGGTTTGCAGCTCATTTACTAACTGACATGATTTTTTTTCCTTTGAGAAACCAACCTGGTAACAAAACTCGGGATTTTCACTATCCTTGATTCCCCCCCCTCCCCCCCTTCTGGGGCTTCGCAATTTGGGATGTCCTGCTATGAGGATCTGCCCAATAATTCATGAAAACATCAACATCAACAGCAGTCTGTGTCACTGCCTGTGACTGGTCACCTTTTGTTGCACACAGCATTGCCTGTGAACCTGATTGGCTGCCTGCAGTCATGTGGGGTGCCAGACAGAAAGGGAGAATGGAAGTAACAGCCATGTGTCAATTCCAGGGGGGCTTCCACCATTCACCACATCCTCTTAATATGAAAATGGCTCAATTCCTCCATCTGTCTAGATGGTTAGGAAGGGAAGGGCAGCATGCACAAACACCTCAGAATAAAACACTCCACTGTATAAAGCATAAAGAGGAGGGGCAGCAGTAAATACACCCCACTGCTTCTATCTTATTTTTGTCCAACTGTTATAGAGAAATGGGCAGTTAAGGGGGCTCTTTATGGTAGTAAGGTGCTGGCAAAACCTGGACATTCCTCATTAGAGTCAGTGATTGAAAACCTCTGTGCTCAGGCTTAGGACCCATCTAGTAGCTGGAATAGAGCTGAAAGGCCAGTCCAGGCTACCTAAAGAGGCCGATTCATTAATAGCGCCAGGTAGCGACAGATGAGCGACAGTAGCATTATTTTCACAGCGCCCGCTAGTAGTCGCTGTGCTTGGCCGTTGTTCGGCTGTTGAGAGCGACTCAGTCGGTGTGCGGTAATGTTAAATATTGGGTGAGGAGTCGCTGTTTGACAGGTTCCGCGCTGTATGGGAGCGCATGACAGCGACTGGCCATAGCGACCGGCTCCCAGCATATTCATTAACAAATCACGCTCCAAAAATTCTCGCGCTGTGAAATGCTTGTTTAAACCCCGGAGCGCTGGCGGCGATGGGTTAAAAGTAGTTTTTTAACCCCCAAACAACCATATTTTTAGAAAAAAAAAGAAAACATGTTTTTCAAAACATTTTGTAATATGAATACATATCAATTCTGCACAAATGTATTTATTTATTTTTTTTTACCTTACCTGGCGCTCTGTCAGTCGCTAAGCAGGATCGGCTTGATAAATGTGTGATTGCGGAGGGGAGCCGGCGTTCTCGTGGCGGTGAGCGTCATTACCGTTCGCTCACCATTCGCTACCTGGTGCTATCCCTTGTTAAATAAGGGCCTACGTCTAAGCAGACATGTCTCACTTCCCAGATAGCTGCTGTGTCAGAAGAGTTTGGTTGCTGAATGAATATCTCCTGTTGTAAAGACATGCTTTATACTTTCACAGCCAGAAGCTAACATGTTAGTGCCTGATACATTTTGTGTTCCTGTCTCTCTTCCTGTTGGCTTGTTCAGTCTATGCTTAGCATACAAATAGTTAAGTTAAATGTATACAATAGGATCCATATTTTGATACATTGTAATGCACAAAAAGAAATAGAAAAACAGAGGAATAAGCTAGATCTGCATGCAGATTCAGGAATTGGGTAACACAACAACACAATAAAACAATACAACAATGTGATGCAGTTCTCTTCCCATCTCTTGGGTGAAAAGGTGGACATGCCATGTCAAGGCTTGGCTGCAGAAAAGGAGCTAAATCTCATCTTCAGCAGCTTTATTGAGCAGCAGGGCAGGACAAATCCCTTTAAAGACATTATTCAAATAGAATGTGTCCAAAGGCGGGCAACGAAAATGGTGGAAGGACTTAAACCGGACCTTCAGCGTGATTTAATGAAAAGCCCAAACTCTTAAAAAACGGTTCCCCAGCATCTAAAATTAATATATTTTACGTTTTTAGTCACCTACTTATTATTCTTTCCCCCACTGGGCTGCAACTCTGTTCAGGAATGTAGGATACGGGCGGCGCCATCTTGACTCAGAAGCATCACACTTACTGAGGAGAGGAGAGTGGGATAAGGTACAGGGGGGCGGGTTATAGCTGTGCTTTGCTCAGACAGAGCAGAGCTGAGGTCAGGTAAAGGCCAGCAGTCCCAGAATGCAGAGCAGCACAGTCAGGAGGCACTTCCTGTTTGCAGGCTGCCTGATAAGATGGCGGCTTCCGTAAGCCGCCATCTTGGATGTTTAAAGGCTCATAACATGCAGTAGATGCAGGTTGGATGATTTTTAATGTGGACAATCTGTATGTACAGGGTGTGGGAAACATATAAGATAGACTCTTATTCAGAGTGAAGGTCCTCTTTAAACTTAAAACTTATCAGGAGAGACTTAAAGAACTTAATTTGTACAGTCTGGAGGAAGGAAGGGAGAGGGGGGACATGATTGAGACCTTTAAATATGTGAAAGGATTGAATAAGGTTCAGGAGGGAAGTGTTTTGGGGGGAAGATCAGGAGCAATGTTAGAAAATATTATTTTACAGAAAGAGTAGTAGATGCTTGGAACAAACTTCCAGCAGAGGTAGTTGAAAAATCAACAGTCACTGAATGTAAACATGCCTGGGATAAGCACACATCTATCCTAAGATAAAGAGTACATACAGTATACACATAAGGGCAGACTAGATGGACCGTATGGTCTCCTTCTGCCGTCAACCTTCTATGTTTCTAAGAGGAACAACAGACATTTTTGCTGCAAACCCATTGTCAGGCACCCATACTCACTGCTTTCCGGTTCCCATGTTTCAGCAGCTGAGACCCTGTCCCAGGTGACTGGTAGTGGCCAATAGCGTTTGTCAGAGGGTCAAACAGTGATTTGCAAGCATAGCCCATCTTTGGAGGTGTGAGAGCTGAGTAGTCGCAAAGGGCACTTTCCCAATCTCTCTGGGAGAGCCAGGGGTGTTCCACTTCTTCTCCATATCTCTTTCTTCTCTGCACATCGCAGCATTCACTTTTTTCACTTTATTCTTTTTTTCCCAGAGCAACCTGTCTTTCACCTCTCTGTTTCCTGCCTTACTTCATACTTTGCCCCTTTTCCTTGCTCCTTCGCCTTTTCTCTTCTTCATGTGTATCTCTTTTTCTTGTCTGCCCTCTCACTTTTTGATGTTATTCCTGTCACTCTTTTTCCGTGTTCCATATAGCTCTCCCTGTTTTAAGGATTCTCCTAATCACTCCTTTACATTCTCCCCATCTTTCCCCAATTTCTTCTCCATCATCCCCCCCCCCCCAGTTGCTATTCATCTGTTTGTATTATGTGAGTGTGAATCAATGCATGGGGGGGGGGGGGTGTACTATCCTGAAATCTGGCACAGGGTGCAGCCCTATATGCAAGCACCTCCAGCAAATGCAATTGGCTGCCAGCAGTCAGGTGGTTTCAGGTCTCTGTGAGGGAGGGAGAGAGTTTTGTCTGGCCAGTATGGGGCTTAGGGGTCCCAATTGTCCCTATTTGTGAGATCACAGTTGGATTTCACTGTCGGTCTACTTTTGAGTTTCCTTTAATGTGTGCCAAAATGATGTCCTCAAGAGCTTGTCTGTATTTTTTTTTTATATATATATGTTTGCAGCTCTGTGTTATAAAATACATTTTCTGTAGCATGTTAGCAATGTTAGCAATGCACATGACCTGTTGTGTTTGATGTACGTAGCAGAGACTTCCTGACTCTTAGCTTGATAATCATCTGATCTCACAGGTTCTCCTGCTCTAATTCAGCATCTTCAAAACTGGGGATTGTCCTTTAAAGTGGACCAACACCCACCCCTGATCGGCCCGGGAATCTATAAGATTCCCTGGCCGATCAGCTCCCTCCCCGCGGGGCATCCGAAATCGGGATGCCCCGCTGTGTGAAACCCCCTAAAAACGTACCTTATCGGCGACGGACAAGCGACGGACAAGCAACGGATAAGCCGCCGCCGCCTCCCGCGCGTCCCTCTAGCAGGGGCGGCCACCCGCGGCGGATGTTTGTGAATGGCCGGCGCGGGCGCGCGCCCTGTAAGAGGGACACGCGGGAGGCGGCGGCGGCTTATCCGTCGCTTGTCCGTCGCCGATAAGGTACGTTTTTAGGGGCTTTCTGGGGGGTTTCACACAGCGGGGTGCCCCGCGGAAGTGGACCAACACCCAGGATAGTGAAAATCCTGGGTGTTGATCAACTTTAAGTATGTTTTTAGCCATAGTAGGGGAAAGAAGAGGGGGTGGTCTATGACCTAGAGTTTGGCTCAAAGGGCCTTATTTATCAAGGAATAGCGACAGATAGCGACAGATAGCGACTGGGGAGCCGGCCAGTAAAGCCAGGTACCGCAACTAGAACGCCGGCTCCCCTCCACAATCACACATTTATCAAGCCGATACTGCTTAGCGACTGAGATAGCGCCACCTAGCAACTCATTCATCATTATCCCAGCCTCATCCCACAGCGCCAGCGAACATCCTTGAACAGCGACAGGTATGACCTCTCGCTACCTGGCGCTCTCCAATGCATTTGAATGGCAGAATGTATTTTAATTAATAATTCTTTTTTAATATATTTTTTTTCAAATTTCAAAAAAAAAATCTGTGAACACTTCTTCCTTTGAAAATGTATTTTTAGGGGATTTAAAAAAATTTTTTTTTGCAGAATTGATATTACAGGTCTGATTTTAAACTATTCAGGTTTAAATACTATGTCCAGTCGCTATCATGCGCTCCCACACAACAGTGAACCTGTCAAATAGCGACTCAGCATCTTGTATTCAACATTGCGGCACACCGACTGAGTCGCTATCATCCACCGAACAATGGCCAAGCACAGCGACTACTAGCGGTCGCTGTCAAAATACCGCTACAGTCGCTCAACAGTCGCTATCTGTCGCTATCTGTCGCTATTAATGAATCAGCCTCTAAGGTAAAAGTGCATACCGGTATATGCTTTAAAAATAATCTTTTTTTAACATTGATAGATGACAAATTCATTTTTTTTCTTAATTTGTTCCATTTTTGAATCCAGGCTGCCTTGGCAAGCGTATCACGGTATCTTTCTGGAGCACGAAATTGGCACAGTCGTGACTGTTAGATAATTTATGAATGAAAACAGTATCTATTACAGAGGCGCACATAATTCAGAAACAAACAAATAAACGGACAATACTATTAGGCCTGTGAACATTCCAAGACTGCTTCATTATGACAGCTGCTTGGGGTGAAGTTTCACTAAGGAGAATCTAAGGAGAAGGTGCAGGGAAGCCTTACAACTCACTGGCTGGGGGAGAAGTCATTTTGTTATGGAGCAAGATCTATATATAAATCATTCTCAACCAAAATTAGCTCAGTAAGAATTATTTTTATCTGTACAGATTTTCTTGTGTATCCCTGATCAGTTTTACAAGTAAAGATATACAATACTGCCTACATTCTCTCTTTGTTTATTTCATATTAAGCTATTTATGCATATTCATTTTTATTTATGCATACTGCAATTTTACATGGAGGGGGAGGGTAAGGCTGTAAATGTAAAAGTGGAGTTAGGCCCTTATTTATGAAGGAATAGCGACAGGTAGCGACTGGTGAGCGGCCGGTAATGACGGGCCCCGCCACGAGAACGCCGGCTCCCCACCACAATCACAATTTTATCAAGCCAATCCTGCTTAGCAACTGAGATAGCGCCATATAGCCACTCATTCATCATTAGTCCAGCCTCAGCCCACAGCGCCAGCGTCCGACCTTGAACAGCGACAGGTATGACCTCTCGCTACCTGGCGCTCTCCAATGCATTTCAATTGAACAATCTTTAAATATTAATAATTAATTGTTATTAATGTGTTTTTTTTTAAATGTGAAAAATTCTGTGACCACTTCTGCCATTTTAGATAATTTTTTTAAGGGAAAAAAAAAAAATTGTACAGAATTGATATTACAGGTCTGATATTAATGTATTCATATTACTAAATTATTTAAAATCCTTTTTTTTTTTTGGGTTCCAAAAATATGGTAGTTTGGGGGTTAAAAAACTACTTTTTACACATCGCCTCCAGCGCTCTGGGGTTTAAACATGCATTTTACAGCGCAAGAATTTTTTGAGCGTGATTGTTTGATGAATATGGTGGAAGCTGGTCGCTCTGACCAGCCGCTATGCGCACCCATACATCGCGGAACCTGTCAAATAGCGACTAGTAACCTTGTATTCAACATTACGCCACACCGACTGAGTCGCTGTCAACAACCGAACAATGGCCAAGCACAGCGACTACCAGCGGGCGCTGTGAAAATACCGCTACAGTCTCTCAACTGTCGCTACATGTCGCTATTAATAAATCAGCCTCTTAGTCTTTTTAGCCACTCTTTATTTCTTAATAAGATCTGGAAACAAGAAAGGATAGATTGAATTGGTTGCTCTAGGCAACACATCTATTTGACAGCAATTTGCATAGATAAGGCTTGTTAGATTTTTATAACATTTGTACAACTTATTTGAATGTAAAATCTAAATCCTGTCCCCTCAACCATTTCAAACACTCACTGTTGTGTTTACTGCCTCTGGCATTGCTTAAACCGAAATACCACATTTATTTGGCCTATTAATCAGCCAAGCAGTGTTTTTATTTCTTCTGGTCTCAATCATTTACTATGACTTCCCCTATTAACAAGCCAAATTGTTTTATATACACTTTGAAGTCTAAAATATGAAGGCCTCCAATCCAATAAATGAGCCTGGCTCTTTTTTTAGTCTTTAAATATCACCATGAGTAAAAAACCAAGCCATCGACACTGGAAACTTCCTAAAGAAATAATTGCAACAAAATGGGTTGTATGAAGAACATACTGCGTATCGTGTCATCCAATTGCACCTCCTCAATAAATGGCCAACCAATCATTGGTTTTGTTATATGATATGCGCCTTTTAGCATATTCTTGTGGCTGTAGTGCCAGCTTCGGAGTGCTGCCATTCCCGTCTTATCTGGCGGCGCTGTGCTGTGTACTACATTGGCGCTAGCAGTTGCTGCGCCGAATGTTATAAATTAGCTTTGACTGGTCGGTCTATGTGTCAACACCTGTTGGACCCGCCAGACGATTATCCCAGTGCCAGTAAGCGCCACTTTGTACTGCCATTATTTCAGTGCTCCACATCATATTTATGTTTTTTTTCTCCTTCAAATCTTTGGTGCTGTACTTTTCCGGCGCTGGTTAGCGCTTTTTCATTACAGTTACAAGAAATCGCTGCCGGAGACAAAGGGGCAAGCTTTACAGTGCGTTTAGGTTGCGTTTTAGTTGTTGGTGTCCAAATTACACATTGTTAAACAAAATAAGCCATTAAAATACATTTTTATAACACCCCAAAAATATTATGGTCCATCTAGGTCCTGTGTTTCAATTATTGACAATTATTGACAAATCCCAATGCAAGTTTTATACAAATAAATGTGTTTAATATTACTTATAAGCAATAAACACTACAATGCAGTTCTGCCCATTGTGCCCTATGGGATCTTGAGCTACAGCAGCTTCAGCCAGAACGCCGGCGCTGCATAATTTTTGGCTTTAGTTTTAAACAGTGAATGGCTGGCGCAGGCGCGCTCCCTGTAAGAGTGACGCGCGGGAGGCGGCGGCGGGCTCGCTCGCTTGTCCGGCGACGGACCTCGCTTGTTCGTCGGCGGGGATTGGCTGCAGCGGTCACGTGGGAGTGGGGACAGGTGAGTTTTTGGGGCTTTCTGGGGGGGTTTCACACAGCCGATCGGGGTGCCCCACCGAAGTGGACCAAAACCCAGGATAGTCAAAATCCTGGGTGTTGGTCCACTTTAAGTCATTGTTACATTCTATATAAATATTGCCTATTGTATTTCAAAAAAGCCCCCCCCCCCCTTTTTAGGAGCTTTCTAGGGCTTCTAGCCCAGCGCACACAGGCAAAAGGGCACGTAACCCAGGGTTTAAAGACTGAGCAATCAGTGACTGAAGGGGGTCAGCGAGCCTGACATTTGACAGGTGGCTTGTCAATATCCCTGCCGGATTACCCACACCCCTCTCTTGGGCACCAAGGTACCGGTTCTTAATTGTCCAGGGCCAGACCTGTGCTGAACAGGATAGGGGCTGGTACAATTGCAGAAGAGAAGGCTGGTAACTTGGCCTCTAAGCCCTGGGTTACCAGCCTCGGTGGCTGAGTTAGCCCAGGGGGCAGTAGACCTAACTTTTTAAAAAAGACCAAGGGGGGAAATCAGTCAAATCACCCCTCCCCATAGACATATGTTGTTTGGCATCGGGTGTAAAAAATTGCCTTGTTAAAGACTGCTGGATACCCAGGGCCGGATTAAGCGTGGTGGAGGCCCCTGGGCACAAAATCGGGTGGAGGTCCGAGATACAGTATTTTTTTACCTTTAAAATAATAGTCCAGCCAAGTAACTGATTGGTGGTTGTCTGGCTGGGTGTGTGCTGCTCATGATCTCCTGCTTTGCCATTCTGTCTTTGTAGTTGCCCAGCTGGTCCAGCAGAACACAGTTCCCTGCATTGAGCTTCCAGCGGCTGTGCTTGGAGGCTTATGTACAATGAGCGGCCACTGACTGACAGCTCTGCACGCACCCATCAGTGTAGCGTTGCTGACAGCGGCCTTGCTGCTCTAGAGTCTCCATCCTGTCCTGTGGTGGCTTGCAGAGGGGTGCCCCCACTGCCGCAGATAGCTTTGTTGCCGGCCCCGCAGCCCGTCTGACCAAAGAGCCTCGTGGACCAGACCATAACCCAAAGATTGGTGGAGGCCCCCTATGCAGGGCAAGTGGTGGAGGCCCCGCCTCATAATCCGGTCCTGTGTATACCCCCCAGAACAGTTGAGCATGTTCCCCCCTCTAGGGACAAAACACACTTTCTTTCAAAACTGAACCCCCCAAAAAGCAAACTGGCAGAGCAGTTGGTGCCCTTTGCCATGGATCAAATGGTGCCGGCCAATTTAAAAAGGAAAACCTTGCCAAATAATAAAAAAGTATGGTTCTCCATTGCCGATCCCCAGGATGACGTCGTCCTTTGCATCTGCTGAATGCTCTTAAGGCTGGCCATGCCTTCAACTGATGCTGTATGCACAACACTAAATGACTATTGGAATCCATAGGGACAGTAAAATGTGTTCTGGGAAGTAATACATTACTCTTCTGCGTTTGTCAGTGAGACAGATGAATCTGGGCCTAGGTGGATGCCAGGGGAACTCATTGTGCCAACTATAAGGTTTGGCATTGGAAGAGTAATGATCTGATGTTCTCATTTATCATTTCTTGTACAATGTTTTTATTTGGAGGTACAAAATAGAGAGTAAGTAATCTGACAGTAAACTAATACAACAAGCTTTATGGACTTCAAAGAGGCTTCAATAATTTATTAAATGGCGACCTCTTGGGAGGAGGGAGTCAAAAGAGTTATAAAAGTATAGTTTCTCATTTGTTTGGATCAGGCCCCTCAATTTCAGCCAAAACAATTTGTAATTTTACATCATACAAGATTCTAGAGAATTAAAGTCCCTGTCCAGGCACACACAAACTTCTACCCACCATATCTCTCTTGAGAACAGTGTAAAATGAGCAATTTGAAAGGTTTTCAAATTCTTTAATTATAGGTAAATACCTTATTTACTCCAAGCAAAGCTGCTTTCTGTGTTTCAGTTTCTGGTTCCCAGCTGAGCTGGGAATGACATGTCATGGCACATCTTTATAATTCTTAAGCATGCTCTGCTGTGGTTAGAGACAACGTTGGGATCTCTGTGTTTCTTGTTTTACTCAGTCACTATTATTTAGATGTCTGTTAATAGAGGAGTAGACTTTGCTGGCTTTGAAGGCAGCAGATTGACATTGCAGTGGTGTAGGGATGGTATATGGAGGATGAAATAGGCAAGAGGGAATAAGGAGGTGCCTTCTCTGTTTGGTCTATATCATTTGTTGTTTAATATTACAAGACGTGCCTGCCTTGTACACCCCAAATGTTCATCCATCTAGCTCCAGGATCTTCATACCGATGACAGGGATCCAGTGAATCCGTCTTCCAGCGCTGGCAGGTTGCTGGTGCTAGATGGATAAACATTTGGGGTGTCTCATCTGTGGGGTCTTGTCTACACCCCCCCCCACATGCCTACTCCGTTCATTGTAGTGGCAAGGTGGGTTGGGCACATCCTATCAATCTATAAGATCCCAGAGCCGGCTGCTGGCTTTTCCCCCCAGGGCACCCATAAAAACTCACCTTTACCCGCTCCAACTGCACACACCCAGGCTTTCATCCAATGAGAGCCACCCACTATGACTAGGTTATTTGCCAGGGGTTTTGTTCTGCTTTAAAGCTTAGGGCTTTAAAATGACCACATTCTGCTTACCGTATATGTCTACATACATTTGGTTCTGCTAAATATATCTTATCTTGCACAGGGGAAATTCTATGCTACTGCCATTTGTGGACTGCCCTATAGTTGTCTTCATAGTATGAAACAGAGTTCTCTTGCCAAATTGATTATAGCCCGGTCGTGGAAGAAACTAGTCATTCCCAGGGGAAGCCTTATCACCCGGGTGAACGAAGTCATGTTGTTCGAGAAGATGGCGGCCACGATAAAGGGGGATTTTGCCCCCTTCTTATCCACCTGGGAAGGCTGGATTTCTCACTTTCATCCGGGAGGTCTCAACTGTGTTCTCCTTAAAATTTAGAACCTCGCCTAACCTCGCCTTGTCTCTCCTTATGATGCGAGCGGAGGACTGGAACCCACTCTTAACCCTTCTTCCTGTCTCCCCCTTTTTTCCCCCTTTCTCTTTACTTCACTACCCTCATTCTCTCTCTAAGCGTTTCTTTGATGATGCTTGAGAATTGTTCCTTTTATCTTCTTGGATAATTTTTACTTTTTTATGTGTCAGCGTCTGTTTATAATGGCCATATCCTCCTGTACGACTGCTAATTAATGGCGCTTTTGTATGGCCTCATGCGCAGTATGGAAAAAGCCCTGACTGCATTCTTACGCTGTTTTTTTCTGCTTTTATTCAAATAAAAACTATTATGTAAAAAAAAAAAAACAGAGTTCTCTGCTTTTCACTTCATTTATGCCTTGGGTCAGAATTTTCTTTAACATATATCAGAAATGTAATCTTTCCTTATTGTGTCATCATATCTGACTTTTATCCCAGCTTTGTTGTTTCTGTGTCGGCCCTGTCTTGTATGTGTTCATTTTTTACATAGTTTTAGCTTGAGTTGGTGAAACTCTGCTTCTGTTTGCAGTTGATAATGTTTTTTTTCTGAGGCTTGTACAGTTTCTGCAGCTCCAAGCTGAAAACATTTTTATGTAATTGTTTTTCTTTCAATCATAATTTAAGGAAAGGCAATTTGGTCAGCCATCTCTGTGTACTGTTGTGTCTTTAGTTTGCTCGTCGGAAGATTTTTTCGCCATCAGTGGCGTAACGGGGAGGCTGATTCATTAATAGCGGCAGGTAGAGACAGTTGAGCGACTGTAGCGGCATTTTCAGAGCGCCCGCTAGTAGTCGCTGTGCTTGGCCGTTGTTCGGTAGTTGATAGCGACTCAGTCGGTTTGCCGTAATGTTGAATATTGGGTGAGGAGTCGCTATTTGACAGGTTCTGCGCTGTATGGGAGCGCATGATAGCGACTGGCCCTAGCGACCGGCTCCCACCATATTCATTAAAAAGTCACGCTCAAAAAATTCTCGCGCTGTGAAATGCATGTTTAAACCCCAGAGCGCTGGCGGCGATGTGTTAAAAGTAGTTTTTTAACCCCCAAACAACCATATTTTTGGAAACCAAAAAAAACAAGTTTTTTAAATTATTTAGTAATATGAATACATTAATATCAGACCTGTAATATCAATTCTGTACAATTTTTTTTATTTATTTATTTTCCCTTCAAAAAATTATCTAAAATGGCAGAAGTGGTCACAGAATTTTTCACATTAAAAAAAAAAAAAAATTAATAACAATTAATTATTAATATTTAAAGATTGTTCCATTGAAATGCATTGGAGAGCGCCAGGTAGCGCGAGGTCATACTTGTTGCTGTTCAAGGTCGGACGCTGGCGCTGTGGGCTGAGGCTGGAATAATGATGAATGAGTGGCTATATGGCGCTATCTCAGTCGCTAAGCAGGATCGGCTTGATAAATGTGTGATTGTGGTGAGGAGCCGGCGTTCTCGTGGCGGGGCCCGTCATTACCGGCCGCTCACCAGTCGCTACCTGTCGCTATTCCTTCATAAATAAGGGCCTAAATGTGACGGGGCCCTTGTGCGAACAATAAACGAGGGCTTGTCAAGGCTCATACAGTAAACTATTTTCTGTCTTTTTACTCAATTGGATGCAACTAGATACTAAAGTCTAAACCAGCCGAGACAGATAATAAGTGAACATTGATAAATAAGGTGAAGGAACAACAATGAAGGGTTCACCCCTGGCCTTCAGGGCCCCGGTGTGGTTTCACCCCCTAGATCACCTATAGTTATGCCCCTGCTCGCAATTTAATCCCCTTCTGTCAATTTGTCTTTCTCTGCCCTTATCTCACCTGCATCCTGTTTTGTCTGTACAGTATATCTGCCAATAATGATTTACATAAGCCCCGCTGTGTGCTGTATACCCTGCAGCAAACTGTGGTTTTACTACTGTTCAACCAGCCTCCTAGCAGTGTATTTGGGCCTCTGACCTTCTGAAAATTTCTTCCCAGCTCCAGGTGTGTGTTCTATGTATTGATTCAGTAAATGCTGCTTATATCTCATAAAAGTAAAGATCATTTCCTGCTTTATTTCAGAAAAAGGCATGAGTTGAAATTCCCCCCCCCCCCCCCCCCCAGCTTTGTATTTGGGCCTCTAACCCTTTGTAAATTGTTTCCCAGCTCCAGGTGTATGTTCTAGCCTTGCGATCTGTGGCCTTGATTCCGAAAACTCTCCCTAAAATATGTCACGAAAGCAAAGAACAGTTTGGGTTTTATTTCATTTTATTTTCTGGTGTCATTGCCACACATATGCAATGACTGGTGGCCTGCCATCTTACAGAGAGGGGAAGCAAAACAACAGTTTTCCAGGAGGATTCAAAAAGTGACAATATCCATTCTAGTTCTATACCCTAAGAGGGGAATATTGGCAGGGGCTTTGGCCAAATGTATTTCACAAGTTCAGTGGGTTTTGGTCCGCTTTAAGTCCATCCAGTTCAGCCTGTTTATCTCCATCCACCAGTCTAGTAGTAATAATAGCTAATAATAGCTGGAAATGTTATTATCCAGGTGACTATTTTAGTGTATTCTTCATCCTGGCATCACGTTTCATAGTCTCACTGCTCTTACAAAGCTCTTACAATATTCCATATGGTGTCTGACCAGTGACTTGTACAGGGGTAAAATGATGCTCTGGTCATGAGCACCTATGCCCCTCCTGATGCACCCCATGATCCTGTTTGCCTTGGCAGCTGCTGCCTGACATTGATCACTACAGTTAAGTTTATTCTTACCGAAATCCCCTAGGTTCTTTTCCATTGTAGTTTTACCCACTGTTTCCGTGTGTAATCATGGCACAAATTTCACCTTCCCATGTGCTTAGCTTTACATGTATCTGTGTTAAACTTCATTTGTCATTTTACTGCCCGTGCTTCCAATTTATCTAAATCTGTTTGTAGCTGCCTGCTGTAATCTTTTGTGTTAATTACTTTACACAACGGGGAGGCCGATTCATTAATAGCGGCAGGTAGCGACAGTTGAGCGACTGTAGCGCCATTTTCAGAGTGCCCGCTAGTAGTCGCTGTGCTTGGCCGTTGTTCGGCAGTTGATAGCGACTCAGTCGGTTTGCCGTAATGTTGAATATTGGGTGAGGAGTCGCTATTTGACAGGTTCCGCGCTGTATGGGAGCGCATGATAGCGACTGGTCAGAGCGACCGGCTCCCACCATATTCATTAAAAAATCACGCTCAAAAAATTCTCGCGCTGTAAAATGCATGTTTAAACCTCAGAGAGCTGCAGGCGATGGGTTAAAAGTTAAAAGTAGTTTTTTAACCCCCAAACCACCATATTTTTGGAAACGAAAAAAAAACAAGTTTTTTTAAATAATTTAGTAATATGAATACATTAATATCAGACCTGTAATATCAATTCTGTACATTTTTTTTTTCCCCTTAAAAAAATTATCTAAAATGCCAGAAGTGGTCACAGAATTTTTCACATTTAAAAAAAAAAAAAAAATTAATAACAATTAATTATTAATATTTAAAGATTGTTCCATTGAAATGCATTGGAGAGTCATACCTGTCGCTGTTCAAGGTCGGACGCTGGTGCTGTGGGCTGAGGCTGGAATAATGATGAATGAGTGGCTATATGGCGCTATCTCAGTCGCTAAGCAGGATTGGCTTGATAAATGTGTGATTGTGGAGGGGAGCCGGCGTTCTCGTGGCGGGGCCCGTCATTACCGGCCGCTCACCAGTCGTTACCTGTCACTATTCCTTCATAAATAAGGGCCTAAGTATCACCTGCAAAGTTCGAGTCTTGTTTTACCTGTACTCTATGTCATTAAAGCAAAACTTCACCAGGGCGAGGGGGGATACAATAAAAAAAAAACTCCTATCTCATCAAGGGGACCACACCGTCCTCCCAGTTTACAGTGGCCACTGCAGGAGAAGGAGCAAAGCTGCTTTTTTCTTTGTAACCCCCTCATTCTGCCCCAGTGGCAGGGTAAGGTGCAGGGGGTCATTCTTTAAGTTCTGCTTAAATATATATATATATATAGAATGTTAGAATTGGACCCAGGAATGACCCTTGCGGTACTATGCTAGTAATGGTGACCCAATCTGAGTTTGTACCATTGATAACCACCCTCTGAAATAAAGCCAATTTCTCACCCATTTATACACGTTTTCCCCCAGTCCAAGCATTCTCATCTTTTGTACCAGTGCTTTATGTGGCACAGTATATATGATATCCAATGACTCCCCTGATACAATCTTGAACTTACTTCCTCATAAAAGCTGATTAGGTTTGTCTGGCTGGAGTAAGGTCATTTTCACAAGATATTCCAGGATAACATCCCTTAGAAAACCTTCAAACAGCTTGCCCACCACATACTTACCGGTCTGCGGTTTCCAGGTTCCCGCCTTTTTAAAAATTGGCACCACATTTTCTAAGCGGCAATCCCTCAGAACAGCCCTGTCATTATTGAATATACAAACATTAGAAATAATGGCTTGACTATTACTTTACATAACTCCCTTAAAACACAGGGATATATGCCATCTAGTTTATTGATTCTAATCTGCTTGAGATGGCACTGCACTTTTTCCTTGGTTAGACAAGTGACATTTAATGGAGAGTTTGGGTTATTGCTCCACATTTCACCTGGCACGTCACATTCCTTTGAGGCGCAGCCCATACTAGCGGGCGCTCTGAAAATGCCGCTACAGTCGCTTTGGCAGCCCATCCCTGCCAAAGAACCTGTAGCCCAATGAGAAGTCCGCCCAGTTCTCCAAGAACCCAAACCTCTCCTTTTTACTTCAATTTTTGAGCCACCTGTTTATCCCCCTAATCTCCCTCTGCCTCTCTGAGAATACTACAGTTGAGGTCCTTGCCTTAAAGCGGAACTTCAGTTAAAATTGCCATCCTACCCCGGTGCTGAGGCAGGAGGAGGATTACAAAGAAAAAAAAGCCTTACCTTAGCCAGATACTCGCGCAGCTCCGGAACCTGGGCACTTTGCAAGGAAGCAGACTTTCCATCAGCCCAAAGATTCTCCTCCTCTTGATATTTTCTTTGTCTTTGTCCCAGGCGTGTCCACCATTCCTGACTCATCTGAACAAGTTATCGTATATAATATAATATAATATTAATAAGCTGTTGTCTTAACTTTGACACCCCAGCTTTTGCCTCGGCATCCTCAGTTGCTCTTGTTGGTATAAGCTACACTTAGACTGAGCCTGAGTGTCCTGTTCCATTAGACTATTTTGGTAAATAAAGTCCAAGGTGCCATTGGTTCTAAACACCTTGCAGCAAACCTTGTAGCTGGAGCTGCCTCTAGCTAGCTGAGCTCTGTACATAACAAATGACTCCTGGCACCATATTTTTAAATACGTTGGCAAGTATGGTAAAGGATGGCTAAATGTTCTATTAAATTCTTTGAAAATAAGTTCTGTATCTAAACAATGAAGTAGGTACACAGTATATTGACCATATGCCACTTGAGCCGGCCCTGGAACCCCCTGCTCTATGAAATCCCCCAGTTCACCCGGCTTATTTACCAATTGGGTGATCTCATGGTGCGTGTGTATCGTAGCAGCGTCCCTCTAGCTGATGTGTACTCCCACACCAGGCTTTTGAATGGCGAGTACAGGCATCAATCGGCTGGAGGGGAGCACCTAGCAGGGGGAGTCCAGCATCCCATTTATTCGAAAAAGATTGCCAAGTGATGCAATATATTTGGATTGAATGTCCCAGTAAAGCGGAGGCTTTAAATCTTTAAAAATACATGTACTTAAAGTCATAAAAATGCTATAACCACTTAGTAGAAAGTAGTGCTAATCCTGTGTCAGCTCACAGTTAAGATGTATTAACTCTACCCTCTTCATTAACATGCTTTAGAATATTTTTGAGTAAAAGCTCTGTAGTAATATGTGAAGATACATAACATTATTAAAACCAACCTCCCTGGCATACATCAAGAAGCCAGAACTTTTCCAATAGGAGGTGTGGGGCACTTTGGTGTACAGCAATTTTGGGGTCCCTCATTGGGAAGAGCACTGCAAGGAAACCGTTAAGGTGGGGCGCATGGATGGGGGGAGGGCTAAAGTCTTTGCAGACTGGGACCCTCCCTGGCACAAAGTTGCTTTAATAAATATCACACTTAGTCTTGTGAACCTGGTTGCACATTACACAGGCTTTGTAAAGGCAACCTTGGTACAAATAATAAATAATAAGGATGGTAGAACAGGGCAGGAAAATAGTGGCCATTTGGAGACCCCCAAGAATTCCCGGTGGATTACATTGCTTTAGAACTGGCAGAGCTGCAGAAATCCTAGTCTCTCCTGAGCCCCTCTGTACCCTTCCAGCAGAGAAAACCCCAGCCCCCAGTACTATAGCCTCAGCATCATGTCCATTGGGGTCCATACCCATCCAGCCACATTATCTGCCCCTACAATAATAACATTTTAGTACCATCTCATTAAGAGTGGCCATATTCACCCCTGCTGTGATCTGTTCCTGCAATGCTGTAGCCTCAGACCTGGAGTGCACTCATTGATCGTCTGGGAAGCACCGGCTCAGGGGGGATGTCATGAGCTGGTCATGGGCTGACCAGGGTAAAGTCACAGATTTGGAGCTCAGTCCGCCTCTTGAAGCGGGCTGGCTACATCACAGTCTTCCTACAGTACCACACAGACTGTATCAGTCAGAGGACACATCACCTCTATGTTCTCGAGCCAGCAGGTGCTATGGAGGAGACGATACCTCAGATGAAATAGATGCATAGGCCAAACCCCTCCTTTAATGTCATCCTATGTTGTATGCTCAGACATTGGCATTACCAAGACATATTCTTGTTTATGTACATCTGAAAAGAACAAGCACTTACTCTCAATGTCTCCTGTTTGACAGGTGTTTTGCAAAGGGCCCATATTTGCCCTGCCCATGTACACCACACCACACAATGTACAGCACACCACCTAAGTCAGGCAGCTACCAACGTTTTCATGTTGTATCTTTTGTATTTATTCAAGCACATGGAACGGGGGAGAGGCATTAGCTGTATGTGATAGTTTTAACCCATTCCCCCATGTACAGCACTAGAGGTATATGGGCTGCCTCCCAATTTATCCACTGCTGTGTATGTCTCAAATGTCGAGTTGTTAAAGATTAGAGTAGGATTTCAACTGCAGAGGCACCTTAAAGTGGAGCAAAAGTCTAAAAGGACTTAATGTCCGTTTTTGTAATTGCCCCTGGGGCATCCCAATTTGGGATGAGTCTACAGTTAAAGATCCCTTGAAAAATCAAACTCAGACATTAGGCTCTTTATGATGGGGGACAGGAAATAGCTGCCCACTTCAGTGAAGCATTTCTCCTAATGGATGATCTGCTTAATCTGCACATGTGTGTAGCTATTAACTGCCCCCCAACAGATGCAGCTCTGTGAGGAAAAGTTGAAAATCTCTCTAATAAAGGGCTAACACATTGTGTTAGGGGGTAGAATAAGTTTTGTTTATTGTTTCAGTGAACCAGGATTCCCCCTGGGGGAAGGGTTGCAAGGGAGAGTGTAGGTTCATAGTAATGAAGCATGTAGTTTTCACATGTATTTGCAAATGTGTGTACCTGAGACCTCTGTTCTAAGGAGGAAGTCCACCCTCGCCCTGGCCCCCTCCTTCTGTCCTGAATCCAGTGCTTCAGGACTGTTGTCTCTGCCTATTTGCCCTGCCCATGTGCACCACCCAGGTCACTTATAAATTGGTTGAGCAACTTCCATCTTTTCATTTGGGTTTTTGGAGCACATTGGAGGAGGGGATCTTTAGCTATATTCGGTGACTTTAAATTATCCCCCTCTCTTCAATTACAGAACGCCTGAGCTAGATTAGGTAAGCTAGCTCCAAATGTATCCATTGCATTGTATGTCTCCCGTGTGGGGCTCTCAATGGTTAGAGGTGCCCTTGTGCACTGAGACCTGTTTCCAGACACATTTTATGGACAGGTAATAAGACTTTTCGCTGGCTGACAAGTTTGAGTGCTGGTGCTCCTTTAGCTGTTGTCTATGCTGGACTGGGAAATATTCCTTGATGACTGTAGGCCGCTTAGGTTTGCATATGCAGAGGATTAACACTCAGCGCTAAAGCTGAAAGCAATTACTTTTGATTTATATCACTGTACTAGAACCAAGTAGTGAATCTTTCATAGCCAAATAGAACTTTTTTCAGAGTCTTAAAAAAAAGATTGACAGTTTTAATAAAGCACTCAATATTTATAATCTGACAGTGCTCTGTTAGCACGATACCAGCCACAAGCCGAAATACTTTATCTAAAATATTCCTGTATTAGTTAGCATTTCTTTTCAGGCGGGTAACACACATTTTCTCAGTTGGGCTTGAGCCAGGACAAAAATACATTACGAGGGATTATTTTTGGTTGCAGTGTCTTCCGGAATACCACTTTCTCATGCATATATTCTCACTTTACTCTTTTCAAATGTCTAGGGTGCTAAGTAGAACAATGGGAGGGAGAAAATAGGAAGCTTCTGTTACTGGCAAAATGTGCAGCAAGAATTACTTTAAAGGATCCTATGACCTGCAGAGAAATATTGGGAATGGGATATATATATATATATATATATATATATATATATATATATATATATATTGTAAGCGGGCAAACAATCAGCAGTGACGGACAACGGATTTGAACGGCAAAAACGGCTTTTATTCAGCAAAGTTCAGTAGATATTCCAAAAGATTGCAGCATAAATGCAGTAAGCAAAAAGGGTTACTTCACCAACCAAATAGTCCTGGGCAGGGTACTCCAGCAAGCTGATCAATTCCAGTCCATTTTACAGGGCGTATCAGCCCTCTGCTCAATGTCCAGTGCTATCCTTCACCACGGTGCAGCTCAGCCTGGGCTCACTCCAACAGGCTGGTCATAGACAAAAGAAAGGCCGTGTGCTCTCTTCTTATACAGGCTTCTCCTGTAATCAGCGTGCACACTTGTGGAGGGCCTTAGAACATGTAACAACCCGTTAGGGAATTGGGGAAGTGACCTGGGTCCTGAAAACCCGGCCCGGATTGTGCTTTATACAGCCAAGCAGGCGAGAAATAGACATTTTGATACAATTTACCACAATATATATATATATATATATATATATATATATATATATATATATATATATCAGGATGCCGAGGGACACAGGGGGAAGACCCCAGAAAACAGCACAACTAAAGCTGTTCAGCTTCCAGTGTTTAAAGTCAAGAGGGAAGAGCTCCATCCCATGCCGCTGCCTCATTTATTGTGGCTCCACTTAATACTTTGGAGAAGACCTTGGTAGGTTACAGCTACAGACTGTGCAGGCGAATAATTTCATATCTTCGGGTGAATAGCACAGACAGGTGCCTTCCTGCAGCATGCAGGACTGCAATCAATATTGAAATTCGCCAAGGCATTCACCATTGCTACCCTTTCCACACATCGTTTTACAGACCCCTTTACATTCTGTATGATGCTTCCCAGGAGCATACATAGATTTTACAGGGCCCCATAGCATCATCAAGTCATAATGCCCCCCCAAAGCCTGTTAAAGGGGATTTACTCAAACCTTGCCTAATTGTGGGCCCTGAGGCAAGGCCCAAACTTAGGAGTGGAAGTAGATCCACTGGAGGGAGGGAGGTGGTACAGTCTGTCACCTGTCCCAGGCCAATTACTGGGGGAGTTGGGGGATCTACTGGAAGGTACACAGTGTGTTTTGTCTAGGGATGAGAGGGTGCTGTCTGCTCACTGATGTAACCTTCATCTGGCAAAGGTAAGAATGTAGTGGCCCCTTCACAGGACAGAATGCACCTTTGTTAGATTGCTTTTAGAGGGGTTATGGGAGAGGCTGACATTGGAGAGTCCAGACACCTACCTATCTACCTAACTTAAGTGCCCCCAGACACCTACCCACCTAAATTAGCTGCCCCAGACACCTACCTATCTAACCTAGGTGCCCTGTGAGAAATGCCCTCTCCTAAATTCTACCGACCTTAGACACATTAACCCCTCACATTTGACCCCCTCCTACTGAGCACTCACTGTGTCTTGTATGTTGTGTCATTGCACCCCATGGCTACACAGTGTCCGGCGCGCTCCCACCCCCCAGCCTATCTGAATGGCTCAGCTACAGGGGTCGGGGAAGAAGCCAAGATTGGAGAATTGGCCAGGGGCCAATCACAGAGCGACATTTAGGCCAAGGATCAAGGTGTAGGTAAGTAATAGAATCCAGCACCATCAGAATAATAGGCCGTTTCCCGCAGCTGGAGTGAGAGGTGAAGCCAGAGTGTTTGGCGGAAGCCGAGAGCAGGGGCAGAGGGCAATACTGATCCTCTGCCCCACTTGCAATTTGCGTATATCACTTCCACTTTGGGTAGCAGCGATCGGTTCACCCTTAATTAAGGACTTTATTACTCTTGTGTATGTGTTTGTTTTACATTATCCCTTAGTGACTTGGTAGCCTTCAAGGCCGGGGGGGGGGGGGGGTGGTGGCTGCTCGGCCTCCATGTCCTGGTGCCTGGACTGGTTTTACTGGGGAGGGACATTTTTTTCAATGTTTAAAATCTTATAATATGCTCTCAGTTTGGGGTGTCTCCTGAAAAGGAACTCTACACCTTACCTCTACAAAATCTGAAAATCTGATTGTATCTAAATACCTTGTATTCTAGACATAACCACTTTGCTTCAGTTTCTGGATTGTGGTGTGTGAGCTGGGAAGGGCCTGCAGCTTTATGAGTCCTGAGCATGCTCTGCTGTGGTTAGAGACAACTTTGTGATTTGCTATGTTTGCTCACACTGAGAGCAGCAAGGGCTGTAGGACCGTTTTTGCATGGTCCTGGAGGAATAGAAATGAAAAAAGGTCAAACTTTGATGTCCTGCTACTGCTTCTACCCTTTGTTGCAGGAAATGGCAGAGAGGCACATGGTACAGGCACCAGGGGAGCTGCTTGCTGGCTAATTATTGCCATTGGGTTTAAAATGATTGACCACCCATTCAAAAAAACAAAACAAAATGATACTCACCTTTTGTCCCCCACAGTCAATTATTCCGACTCAGGCAGACAGCATCTCACCTGATTGCTGGATCACACGTCCTATTTATTTACTACAATGGATTGCCAGGGCTTTGCACACTCCCTCCTTTGCAATGGATGGAGAAGACAAGGTAGCGCTGCTTTGACTGATGGTGGGAGTGTGAGCCAGACACGGAGCGTAAGATGAAATCCAGCGATCAGGTAAGTTGCTGACTGCTGCTGGGGACAAAAGGTGAGAATCCTTTTGTTTTTTAATTGGCGGTCAATCCCTTTGATGTTGTTAACCCTTTGAAGATTGAGGGTGAATTGATCCTGGGTGCCAGACAATAAATTTTGAACTGCATTTATTTATTATTTTCAGGATATTGAAAGCTTCTTTAATACATTGCTTTAATAAAGAGAATATTGTTTTATTCAGTTATGAATAATTAAATGCACAAATCAAAATATGTGCACTTTTTGTTATTTTGCACACAACAGGTGTTTAACAGTTGGTGCTATTGAGCTTATTTACACAAAACAAAGTTGGCACAAAAACCCAGTTGGCAGCGACACATTTTATTTTTACTACAAACTGACAATAATTAGTATGTGCAGTGTATAAAACGTAATACATACACTGGAAACCCATGAAATTGATCTATATTTAAATGTAGTGTTTGGGTGGGGGGGGGGGGTCTTTACAGGGACTTTATATTACAGGCTGTATTGCTCCAAATCCTGATGAAGTGGTGAGGGGATCACCACGCAACGCGTCGTGGGTGTGCTCTGCCGGACGGCTCTCATTATCCGGTGATGTACTAAAATTATATTGTTATTAGTTCCCAGTTTACCTTAAAAATTCATGTATTTTTAATAGACAATTAGGCACTGCATTACTTATAGCACCTTGTGGCATGGAATAGCCAATTAGCACTTGACACTTTACTGCACTAGTCACTTTTTATGGGGATTTAGCACATATATGAAGAGGTAGTTGTTTTTATAGCTGTATTTGGAGTGTGTATTGTGTAAATATTAATTGATATTATTGTTCACATTTTCACTGTTTGTATCCTTTTTATATAATTTAATTGCATGAATTGTATTGTGTGAGGGAACATTATATTACTCCTGGAACAATATTAACTATTAGATATCCGTCCTGCCCCAATTCTTTGGGGCTTTTTACTCATGTTTTTTAAATGTATGTTTTATATGTTTGTCTGGTAGAACTTGGGTCTATTTTATTAATTGATTAATAAATAAAGGATTACAAATTCATTTCGTATCTTATGGTGTGCGGCACATTCTATTGGGGTAGAATTGGTTTCTGTGGTTATCTGGTAACCCACAGATAATATTACTTAGATGGTAGAAAGCCAGCCCCTTGCCAGCACCCATCTTTTCACTTAGAGCGGCGCAGGACCATTTCTCTTTTGGTTTCTGCATTGCTCCAAAGATTGGATGACTGACCAGTCACTCGAGTACCTAGCTTCAGCTTCCGTGTAGAGTGCCTGCCTCAGTGAGTTTTTTAATGTTATTGCCCAAATCAGGCATAGCACAGGGGGAAGGAGGGGGAAGTGGACTTGTTACACAATGCCTGGACCTTTTTATGTAGACCCACATAATCTGCTATTATTTATTTAGCAGAGGTTTAACAATTCTCAATCTTTAACATTTTAATTTGTTCAAAAGATTTTAAACAATCATTTCATCTAGTTTTATTTTAAACCAGCAACTCAGCTCAGTATTTTGAACTTTACATTTGACTTACTTCAGCGATATCATATCTATTTGTAATAACAAAAAAATGATAAATATCTGTGATGACTAAATGATTGGTTAACATAGAAAACAGCACACTATTAATAATATACAATACACTATTACAGTATGTGTGAAAAATGGAACATTTTCCATAGAGGTATGTGTCTGCTAAATGAACTAGAATATTACCATGGGCAGATGGTGCAAGGACTATGATGAGGCCTTTTTGGCCCTCAGGCCACAGGTTGAAGGGTCAGGGTGATAAAAGCTGTGCTGGTGGGATCCACCGTGGACATTAGGAACTGTGCCAGTGTCATCAGTCACTGACAAAATTGTGAGTGTAAGGGTTAATCTTTTTTTAAAAAAGAAATAGCATGTTCCATTGCCAGATCAGTCATACTTTGCAAGCTACAGTGTTCTCACATTAAGGTCTGATGGCTGAAATCTGTGCATCTAGGCACACACACAATGTAAGTGTAAATACATTTGTATTTGTAACAGTATTGATAGCTAATTGTGGTAAAATAGGACAAATATCATGGTCCATTAACATTTTACAAATGTATACATTTTTTAAATGTATAGATGGCGTTTAGTAACCTACATGGGATGCCCTGGTGTGTGAACCCCTGGGAGCACCCTGCATACACCCACCCTCTCGGGGTGTTCACAGGTCATTGCCACTTGCCCGCGCATGTTCTGTGGGACCAGTGAAAATGTTTTTAGGGTGATCTGGTAGAGTTTCAAATATCCCAAACTGGCTGTAGGGAGCCAGGGGCCCTGTTGGTGGTTGCAGGGGGGCCAGAGGTTCTGTGTGGTGGCTGTGGGGGAGCCAGGAGCCCTGATGGTGCCTGCAGGGGACGGGGTCCTGATGGTGGCTTCAGGGGCCGGAGCCCTATGGTGGCTGCAGGGGCCATGGGCCCTGATGGTGACTGCAAGGCTATCCAGGGGCCCTGGTGATTGTAGGGGGCCAGGGGCCCTGTGGGGTGGCTGTGGGAGAGCCAGGTGCCATGATGGTGGCTGCAGGGGTGGCCGGGCAGAGCTGGGAGCTTGTGTCACGACTGACCCCCGGGACCTACCCTTGAACCTTAACCTGAACTGCCGGAGGCGCCACTGGAATGATGGGGGAATTCCACAGCTCTGCATGGCCGCATGGAGGATGGAGGCTGCTGCCTGATCAGGGGGGAGGGAAAGAGAAAGAGAGAGAGGGAGGGGGCTGACACCGCTGACAGTTGTTTCACCACTGCCATGCGGGCTCCCCCCTTTGGGTTCGGTGGTTCACCGACAGACCTGCTGCGTAACAACTACCCCCCCACGTGACCTCTGTCACCGTACCCGGGGGAGTTGCGACGCCAGTTGTTACACCAATGAATACTCCTATGCTTATCAGTACCTTCTTAGATACATAAAATTTAAATCAGAGGAACCATATCGGGTGCAAATGAACTAGGATCTTGGATCATAATGAGAATTAAGTTTTGTTGCCAGGCATATACACACAAGGAACTCCATATGGCATGTGGGCTTAGTATATTGGGTACAAGAGAATAAGGGTAAAGTGCTTGAGTGGGCCTACAGTTGATTAAGGAGATATATATGCCCAGGCAGCCAAGGCACCACTTGCAGGTGTCTTGGTCAGTGAAATGGTTAGTTTGTAGTAGGCCCAAGATTGAGGGCTTCGGGATGTAAGAATGTTGATAAGAGGGTCAACAATATATAGGTAAGACAGCCGAATTAGAGCGTCCCGAAGTGCATGCATCAAACTTTATAGCAAGTGTTCCCACCACCAGAAGGTTCAAACTCTTATAAAGTTTGATGCATGCACTTTGGGACGCTCTAATTTGGCTGTCTTACGCTTGAGGTTGAAAGGCCTATCAAGAAAAGCTCTGTGTTCTTACAATTACGCTATACCAGGATTGAGACTTCCTTACACGTTAAGCTGTTTCTAAGCATTTTTCTGTTTAATGTTTGTGTGCGCGCTGTCTGCATAATCTTTACTCTAAGTATTATACCTGTTACTACATATATAGGTAAATTGACCATTTTTGGGGTCCACCATTCAACTAAAGAGTCAGAGCATTTTTAAACCACCAAGGCATCAGCATTCTTCATTTGGTGGGACAGTCTTCTCCATGTCAGCAAAGTGGGACATGTTCCCAGAGTTTTCGGAGGGACAGTGGACCTCAAATTAGGACTGTCCCACTGAAAGTGGGACATCTGCTCAGTTAAGGTATAGGAGGCTGCAGGGATCTCAGTAAAAAGTACATCTGCAGGTAGAAAGATATTCTGTGTTTACACAAGCAGATCAATTGGCCGTTCACTCAGTGAGCAACCAGTCATACAAACCTTCTGCTGTTCAGATGCAGAAGATTTGCTGCTCAATCAGTCGCTAGAACAATCGCTTATGATCGATCGCTCGTGTTGCTCATTCTCATAGCAAAACATGTTGTTTTGAGGGCAACTTCTGTTTACATACTCCAATCATCAAGCGATGAACAAGAAATTTTGGTCAGCCAAAATGATACGACGGCCAACCGATTAACAATTCTTATCTATCGCTTGATCGCAGCGGCTGTTTCAAACAAGATTGCAGAGGCTTTAGCAATTTCTCGATTGATAATTGCTCCATGTAAAGGGGCCAAAAGAGAGGGCAACCGATAAGAGGACAAGGAGGCATACACCCTCAAGTGAGGCGTCAAATCCAATCCCTCTCATCTTGCATCAACTACATCTCTTTAAGGTCTTGGAAAGATTATAAAGGGTTTAGAACTAGAAATATAAGATCATTATAATTTTTGTAGGATCCGGTTTGTTAAAGTGGAACAAATCTCATCTTGAGCGGCCCTGGAATCTAAATGACTCCAGGGTCACCTGATTTCCTCTCCCTATGTGGGATGCCCTGTTGTGTAAAACCCCCCGAGTCCCCAGTAAAACCTACCTGATCCCCGATCCAATGGCGTTTATTGCGGGAAAAGTCTAATAGCCAAAAAATTAAACTCTTTATAATAATACAATGCTTCCTAATTGACTTCTATAGCCTTCTTGTGGATGTCTGGTCACTTGGTAATCCCCTCTGCCCTGCCCCCCTCCCCTGGCCCTGAGAAGAAGGGTTGCAACAACAAAAATGTCTTTTCCTGCCCGGGATCCAGTGCTGGCACACAGGTGTACAGAGAGGGATCACCGAGCTGCATCCCCCACTGTTTAAAAACCCACTGAGATGGCAAGCTAATGATTACAGGTAACCAGCTCACCCTTCAGTGAAAGACCCTCCAGCACGGACTTAGGAAAACTCTTGAAATATTTCCAAAACAGCAAACAAAGATATGTCCAGCTCCCGAGGTAACACATAGCTTTTACTTGATGTATCATTAAAATAATGTCCATATAAAATTCATGCAGAGTATCAAAAGCAGCAGCGGTGTCACCCCTAACCCTCACCAACCACGTGACGCGATTCAGGCTTCAGCGAGCCTGAAACGCGTGAGATGGCAAGCTAGTCAGATGAGCCACAAGTTTAAGAGCTCTTCCATCCATTGAGAGAACTCTCTGTCTCATTATAGAGCTTGCCACCTCATGTGATGAATATAGTCACACTTTATTAAATAAAACATCTAGGTGAGTGATGGCAAAACTTTTAGGTTTAGGTGCCCAAACAGCAGCTTAAAACTTTGTTTAAGTGCCAACCTGATGGCTCTGGTACCAGAGATTAAAAGGAAAGATGACATATGCCCAAAGAATGGGCTCAAAGTGCTGCCTCTGGCATGAGTGCCAAAGGTTCACCTCCACTGATCTAGGTGGTTTTGAAGTAAAGTGCTGAAAAAAAAAGTCCAGGAGCCAGTGTGCTTCCAGGACTTTCTGCACATGCGCTGATGTTTAAAAAGAGGCCTTGTCATAGTGGAGAACTGCGGTTGGGTGAAAGAAGACAAAAATGTTTTTTTTTTTCGCTATTTTGCATTGAGGTACAGAGCATCCCCATTTGTAAAATTTAGCAGAGTGAGGTTTGGAAGCCAATTTTTTTAAAATAACCCCTTAAAATATTTTCCTAGTAGTGCCGGAATTTTATTTTATACATGTGTGGCTTTAGCAGCGCTGAACCTGAGTCGTACATGTGTATTTATTTGAGAAGGAAGCCCCCATATCAGTGTATCAGGGCAGATTTTTGAGGGTCTGAGGGAATTCCATGGAGTCAGCATATAGGAACAGCTGGGCTCTCCCAAGCTTTCTGAAGGATATTACATGTCAAAACAGAGCTGTGCCGCTAGATGTAATCATACAACAGACTCCTTCCCTAACCACAAAAACTGTTGTTTAGATATACATTCAGTATTGGAGATATACATGTAAATGTGTAGATATACACAGCTGCTACAGTTTTGTGACATGTTGTCTATAATGTCAGGAATTCTGGGTTCAGATCTCTCAGTAGAGCGTATTTATGTAGGATCCTGCTATCTGGAAAGATCATCTTTAGACAGGTCATGCACCCAGTGAATTAGAGGCTGCAGCTGTTGGTGAGGTTAGTGCCTGCTCACTATGGTGTCACTATGTGCCATAAAATGATGCATTACCATTATCACATGTTACTGATACCAGCTGCAACCCTAATATCAGGACCAATAATCCAGGTAGAAAGATTTTTAGCACACAGTTCCTTATTGCCTCTAGCCATTTGTTAAATTCAACGCTCCCATTAATAAAATTCATTTTCAGTCTAACTTTAGTGAGCACTTCAGTGGTTTTCTCTAAGACACCGTTCTGTAATTCATTTAATATATACCGTATCTTTCGCCCTATAAGATGCAATAATTTTCCCCAAAAAGTGGAGGGGGGGGGGGGGGTTGTCAGGGTGTCTTATTGGGCGAATGTAAAAAAAAACAACAAAAAAGTAAAAAAAAAGATATACTTACATGAGCCTCGTGCTGCGGCCACCGGGACACCAGCCGATGAAAGAGCGGCGGCTAGGTAGAGGGCGAGGTTACTGATCCTGCTCTGACCGCTGCCACCACACACCTGGTCCATGCAGCCAGTGGGAGTGGCCTGTGTCCGCGACCCAGCTGCATGGATTGGGTGTGTGCGTATGCCGGCCCCGAGAATTAGCGGCAGAGAATTAGAAGCTTGTTAAAAATCTAACGATCCACTGCATTTAAAGTGGACCAACACCCAGGATTTTGACTATCCTGGGTCTTGGTCCACTTCGGTGGGGCACCCCCGATCGGGGTGCCCCGCTGTGTGAAGCCCCCCCGAACCCCACGAAAAACTCACCTCTCCCCGCTCCCAGCGCCGACGGACAAGCCGCGGACAAGCGGCTCCTCCGCCGCCGCCTCCCGCACGTCACTCTTGACGCGCATGCGCCGGCCATTCACAGACGGCCGGCGCGGACGTGCGCATGCCTAGAGGGGCGCGAGGGAGGCGAGAGCTAAGGTAAGGGGGTTTGGGGGTTTTGGGGGGGTTTCACCTCGCGGGACATCCCGATCTCGGATGTCCCGCGGGGAGGGGGGTGATCGGCACGGGAATCTTATAGATTCCCAGGCCGATCACCCGAGGGTGATGGTCCACTTTAAATGTAACAAGCTTCCCCTGCACCAGAAGTAACGTATTCATCAGCTGAGAGGCAGAGAAATATCATTAATGAAAATAAAGACACAGCCCGTTTCCAGTGCAGTTGGCAAACGATACTTTCCAATTTTTATACCCTCCTCTTGGCCTGTGGCCAGACTGATAATGCTTGTTGTGTGCCCGTAGCTCCAGCCAGGGCTTACTGGAGCTGATGGGCTAAGGGCAGGAGGAGCCAAGTCTACTCTGAACCATGTAGCCCAGGGTAGGCAGGGGTTTTACAGAAACTCCTCAAAGTTGACTCCAACCAGTAGTAGTCTGAAAATACATCTGTATCAGAATGTTGTAATTTGGGTCAAGCACAGGCCTCAGATGATCCTCTTCGTATTCTTTATACCTAATAAAAATGCCTATGCCCCCCCCCCTCAATTCATGTTTGCACAGTATTACACTTTTCACCCATGTAGTTTAAAAAGCAGAAAGTAAATGGTTCTTTGTCTTGTAGAGCTGAACTTGAAGCGGACCAACCCATCATTTGAACTAATGCCATCCGTATCCCTCACCCCACAGACAGTGTCTTATGGGTGGTCTCTCTATCTTGTCTTCTCTCCTTTCCCAGCAAAACATATGGACATTTCCCAGAAGTTCCCAGAGATTGCCAGGGTTTGAGTGAAAGGAACAGTGATTGGCAGATTACATCATAACCCAGTACCCAGAATTTGAATATGGCTTTGTTCGAATCTTGTGCCACTTGGCCCCCTTTATTATGTATGAAATGTATGCCCCCAGGGTTCACAATCTGATGATGTAGGAGCTCAGTAATAGAACGCCAATGTGTCAGGGTAAGCAAAAATAGCTATTTATTTTCTGCTCCCCATTTGAGGACTGGTTAATTTGGTTTTGCATCACTAGTGGGTGTTGTTCTGCTTTAAATATGTCTTAATAGAGACAATTGGTAATGTTGAGCACAACAAATACATTTTACAATTGTGCTTTGGAGATAAAACATTGTATTTGCTATTAATATGCAGAAAGATTTCCTTGGCCAATAAGCAACTCTTCTGTTTGCTACAGGCCCCCCCCCCAATCATCGACAGTCGCTGTGACACAAATGGCTTGACGTGTGTAACCGCCGTCACTTGCACGCTTGTTGAAATTCACATACCTCTTGGATTTTGTTGTGGCTAGACATCACTTGAAAATGTTTAAGGACTGACATGTAGGATGCGTATGATACTGAATGCGCCTATTAGCTGTTTTTATATGTTAGTGTTAGAAAAAACACAGCTAAATCCCTCCTGTATGGGCTTGTGTCGCTTATCTATTATGGAAAATGAAAAAACACACTAGACAGATGTTATAAATGTGTCTAATCTATATATAGACTGATGTTATAAATGTGTCATATATATATTAAAAATATCATTATTGCCTTATGAATAATCAATATGTAGTATCAAATTTGCAGACAGTATTTACCCAATGGTTAAAGAAAGTTGACAAAGTAGATGGAAAAAACTTTGAACTTCAGTCGTGCTGCAATGAATAAATGTTTCTTGATTGTCATAGAGGATTCTAACCACAAATATATATAATATTAGGGTGATCTCTAGGAGTCCTCTAAATTTCAATTATTGGCTGTATCGGCAGATTAATCTGTCTTAGCAGCCCTGATAGGATCAGGAACAATAGAGAGCATCCTTTTATATTTATGATCAATATTGCATTCCTAGGTCTAGTGTAAGTTGCCAAAGATTAGAAAGAATGGGGCACTTACCGCTGCGGCCCGGGGGTTAAAAAACCTGACCTGGGCCCTTGAGAGTTAACAACTTCTGAAGATGGACCTGAAGCTTGTTATCGGGTGTGCGCGCCGCTCGCCGTGTATCCCGATGAAGTCAGGAGGTTATGCTCTTTCAGTATGTAAACTCTTTTAATATGATAACAAAATAAAAACAAAAATAAAATTAAAAACAAACAAGATGGTAGGCGAAGTAGTTAGTTGCCGTAGCTGTTGCAGTTAAATGTCCAATTTGTTTCCAGTCTTTGAGAGAAGGGAGAAAGTCTCCAGTACATCCACGTTTCTTGCTGTTTCCTGCTGTTTCTGTAGAACAACGCGCATTTCATCCTTTGACGTCCTCAGGTTCTGATAGAGCCTTGGGGTAGTTTTCCATAGAGCTTGCTTGCTTCATCTGGGGAACTTTGGGAGATATAGTCTGTGAGTATAGTCCGTTAGAGTGCAGGTGCGGCTTCCGTGCAGCTCTAAACAGCTTTTGGATCTATTTGTCCGACTTATTTTGTTCGACTTCTTTCACTTATCCTCGGAATAAAACATAAAGATTCATTGAGAGTTGAAATAGTTTGTTCATTTACTGAAAACACTTTTTGGTTATAATTGCACAAACTACTAAAATATGCTAATATCAATAGAGATATGCAAATTCTGGTGTCAGTCGTTACTGCAGGCTTTGACTACTCATAATTTTTACTTAGAATAGAAAGTTATCATCATGTAAGTTATTATCATCTATAATGTGGGATTTAAACAAAATAGTAATATCATGTAGAATGTCTAAAAAGCGCTAACTGCGCAAAAAAAGAGCGGTTAATGCATATGTAAGTACATCCATAAGTGAAAAGCTTGATAAATTACAGTCTAGCGCTAATGTACTGTGTATATAACATCAAGGGTCAATTGACATAATTTAAAAAGTAGATTGATGGAATCTGGGCGACCGGTCAACACAACACAACACAACACAATGCAAATCACATGTTAATAAGCCAAAGTTAATAAAAGGTAGTATAATGATATCAATGAAGATATTCTCATTCTGAAAGTCAAAAGTAAATATTAAAAAAAATATTGGATGCACAACGGGATAAGTAGTTGATGTGAAAATTGAATACATATATAATCCAATAAAATAATGAAATGCAATCATGCGCTAATGTGTTGCTGATAAAACTCAATGGTCAATAAAAATTATTTAAAATATATTTAAAATATAAATAAAAATGAGATGTGGATTATAAAAGATATTAAAAAATATAATGCAAATAAGCTAGAGCTGTATAAAAATGTTATATAAAAATATTGTTTAAAATATTAATATATATTAATAAATAATAATAAATATTAATGATAATATTCCACATCGTTCCTGGTAGGAAGAAAAGTGTCTACTGGATGAACTGTATAGGATACTCTTTGATCATGGGTTATGAATAGTTTGTGTTCATATATTTTCTAGAAAGCAGTTGAGATCAATTTCAATGTTAAGCTCTCTTGGGGCCAGTGTGTCCAGTTCAAAAATCCATAACGTCTCTCTTTTAGAGAGTTCCCTTACTGGGAGGCCGATCCATTAATAGCGGCAGGTAGCGACAGTTGAGCGACTGTAACGGTATTTTCACAGTGCCCGCTAGTAGTCGCTGTGCTTGGCCGTTGTTCGGTAGTTGATAGTGACTCAGTCGGTTTGCCGTAATGTTGAATATTGGGTGAGGAGTCGCTATTTGTCAGGTTCTGCGCTGTATGGGAGCACAGGATAACGACTGGCCATAGCGACCGGCTCCCACCATATTCATTAACAAATCACGCTCAGAAAGTTCTCGTGCTGTAAAATGCATGTTTAAACCCCAGAACCCTGGCGGCGATGGGTTAAAAGTAGTTTTTTAACCCCCAAACAACCATATTTTTGGAAACCAAAAAAAAACAAGTTTTTAAAATAATTTTGTAATATGAATACATTAATATCAGACCTGTAATATCACTTCTGTGTTTGTGGTGGGGAGCCGGCGTTTTCGTGGCGGGGCCCGTCATTACCGGCCGCTCACCAGTCGCTACCTGTCGCTATCCCTTGTTAAAAAAGGGCCTAAGTTAGTTCCCCTCCAGTTTGCCTTTATCTTTTCAATGATCCAAAATGATAGTTTCTTAGGGTCCTTATTATGAAATTTAGAAAATTGCGCTGGGACACTAGGATTAGTCATATCTTTTTCTATAATTCGGATATGCTCAGCTAATCTAGTTTTAAATTGCCTTTTCGTTCTCCCGACATATAGCAAATTGCATGGGCATTTTAGGCAGTACACTACAGCTTCTGATTTGCAGGTGGAATCACCCTTAATTTTGTATTCTTTGCCAGTAACTTGTTTAGTAAATGCTTTAATGGATTGGATGAAGGGTGAAGTTTTTAGACTTAACTTGCAACATTTACAGTCCCTACACTTCGAGAAACGATTAATTGTCTCTATTGATTCAGGTGGGTCAATAAGTATTTACCCAATGTATATTATGTGGTGGGTGGGGGGGGGTGGGGGTAGGGGAAATCATTAAGATTCAGAGAGGCCCATTTTAAAAGTTTTTCTAGGGCTAAGATACAGAATAAGATTCAGATTTAATCTAGTGAGGCATAGAATACCACATAGTATGTGGCTGGCAATTTGGTCCACTTCGGCGGCACACCCCGATCGGGGGTGCCCCGCTGTGTGAAACTCCCCAGAAAGCCCCAAAAACTCACCTCTCCTCGCTCCCTCGTGACCGCTGCTGCCAATCCCCGCCGCCGGACAAGCGGGAGGCAGCGACGGAAAAGAGAGCACGCCCGCCGCCGCCTCCCACGAGTCACTCTTACAGGGCGCGCGCCGGCCATTCACAAGCGCCCGGCGTGGGTGCGCGTCCTGCTAGGGGACGCGCAGGAGGCGGCGGGCGCAGCTGGATCGAGGAGCAGGTAGGGATTTAGGGGTTTCTGGGGGGGTTTCACACAGCGGGGCACCCGCAATCTTATAGATTCCCGGGCCGATCACGGGAGGGTGTTGGTCCACTTTAAGGTCATGTTCTTTATTTGGTTTTAAATATTTTAATTGAAGCAATAAAAATTTGCAGTTATTCTAGTCTGAACATATTACATAGACATAGCATCAGTACAATGAACAGTCATGTCAACAAATCATAACACAATACAAATGATCTGTCATTTTTTTGTAAAGCGCTACGGAAGATGATGGCGCTATATATATATATATATAAATGATAATAATAATTCTTATAGTGCCTAGGATTAACAATGTATTATAGCTTTGGCCAGTAATGGTAATCGGTATGTGACCTATAATTCTGTGCCTTGTTTTTATTATTTTGTTTAAGCTTTATTTTATTTATTTATGTTTCATTTCTTCCATTAAAGTGAGTTTCAACTTAACAGATCTATATATGTTTATTCCTATGTTATTTTTGCAGAATGTACTTATTGGTAATGAGTTTGAGCCAATTTTTTACGCTGCCTTGGCCACACACCTGCCTTCTATCCAGTGGTTTCCATTGCCCATCATTGGGATCCCTAGGTACCACAACAAATGCAAAGGGTCCCATTAAAGTTGTATGCCCCTAATTATAAAGTGTTTAATAAAATGTTGAGAGTCTCTCCATGCCTCCCTTAAACTTCTTCGGATTTTAAAGAGGACCTTCAGGCATTTGCAAACCCTGTACCCCCTGATCCCTTTCAAGCTAATGCCTTTTGAAATACATAGATTAACAAATATTCACCTTGTAAATGCAATCCTGTGCCAATCATGATGAAAGCCAAGCCCTCTTGCACAGCAGTTTGAAGCTAAGATCTGCAGTGACCCTTGGGTCAGCCAATTCAGAGAGGAGGATCTGTTTTTTTGGGAGGTCCTCTTGAATTAATTCCCCCTTAGGATGCTGTTCTCATTAATAGCGGCAGGTAGCGACAGTTGAGCGACTGTAGCGGCATTTTCAGAGCGCCCGCTGGTAGTCGCTGTGCTTGGCCGTTGTTCGGTAGTTGATAGCGACTCAGTCGGTTTGCCGTAATGTTGAATATTGGGTGAGGAGTCGCTATTTGACAGGTTCCGTGCTGTATGGGAGCGCATGATAGCGAGTGGCCCGAGCGACCGGCTCCCACCATATTCATTAAAAAACACGCTCAAAAAAATTTTTGCGCTGTAAATTGCATGTTTAAACCCTAGAGCACTGGCGGCGATGGGTTAAAAGTAGTTTTTTAACCCCCAAACAACCATATTTTTGGAAACCAAAGTTTTTAAAATAATTTTATAATATGAATACATTAATATCAGACCTGTAATATCAATTCTGTACAATTTCTTATTTTTTCCCTTTAAAAAATTATCTAAAATGGCAGAAGTGGTCACAGAATTTTTCACATTTAAAAAAAAAAAAAAAATTAATAACAATTAATTATTAATATTTAAAGATTTTTCCATTGAAATGCATTGGGGTTCGCCAGGTAGCGAAAGGTCATACCTGCCGCTGTTCAAGATCGGATGCTGGTGCTGTGGGCTGAGGCTGGAATAATGATGAATGAGTCGCTATATGGCGCTATCTCAGTCGCTAAGCAGGATTGGCTAAACTGATAAATGTGTGATTGCGGTGGGGAGCCGGCGTTCTCGTGGCGGTGCCCGTCATTACCGGCCGCTCACCAGTCGCTACCTGTCGCTATTCCTTCATAAATAAGGGCCTAAGGAAATATACCATAGTCACCTGTTTGCTTAGAAGTCAGACTGGATTTTTTCTACCTTCAGCAGCACAAAGAAAAGAGCTTGTATTCTGTTAACTACCTGTCTGTTATGAAATGCCTTATATTTATATGCCCCGTTCATGTGTGTATCCAGTTTAAATATTGTGTAAGCGATAACTAATTCTATTGGTTAACTCACTTGTTTATGTAACTTGCTAGTGTTAATGTTTGCAATGCCTAAGATTCCATGCTGAGCTAATGTACTTGGTCTTGTGAAAGTTTAAACATCGAGTAATGTGCAGAAAAATAATAGCTTATTTTTCTCATCCCACCCAAAGTGATTCTAAACCCTCCCTGGCATCTGAGCCTTGGTTTACAGGGGCATGGAACTAACATAACCTGGTGGTCTGATCTCTCAGCTTCAGCTTACTGTGTCTGGGTCAGGCACAGACTGGGAATGTTCCATTCATGCTGTGAAATCATAGGTTCCATGTTTCTGCACGTGTGTCCACTTTTCACTCTCTCAACAGCAAAATATTATTTTGTTTTATTGTGCTGAGCCTAAAAGCACATAAGAGACACACAAGCAAAGAAAAGGGCAGTAATTCCCACTGAAAATACAAGAGATAGTGTGTCCCATACAGCCTGATATAAGAGGAGTGGCAATACAACCATCTGCCACAGTAAAAAAGGTGGTCTCTGCATGGCAGGTAAACAATTACTTGCTTTTACGCTTAGCCTTAATAAAGGTGGTTTGGTGGGCTGTGTGCTATCTGTATTGAGCATCTGGTCAATGCAGGGTGGGTGGCATTGTTGCAGCATTGTTCTCAGAAAGCTGCTTCTGAAATTACACCAAAAGGCTTGCATTTATCGGGGATGCCTTAATTAAAAGGCATTTTTAGTGGCTGATCATAATCCAGCTCAACGGGGTTCTCCAATACCAGCTTCCCAACCTGCCCTGTACACAGCTGCCTTGTTGCCAATCCATCACACTATGAGCATGTCTCCTCTGCTGTCCTGTTGCTGACCTGTAGCATGTCCTACAACATCTGTTCTACAGTCTACTGCTGACCTGTGTCACCGAAGAACTCACATGCTCTGCTGCCCTTTTGCTGCCCAGTGCCACGTCCAACCACATCTGCTCTGCTGCCCTGTTGCTTCCCAGTGCCACGTCCAACCACCTCTGCTATGCTGCCCTGTTGCTTCCCAGTGCCACGTCCAACCACCTCTGCTATGCTGCCCTGTTGCTTCCCAGTGCCACGTCCAACCACATCTGCTCCGCTGCCCTGTTACTTCCCAGTGCCACGTCCAACCACATCTGCTCCGCTGCCCTGTTGCTGCCCAGTGGCACGTCCAACCACATCTGCTCTGCTGCCCTGTTGCTGCCCAGTGACATGTCCAACCACATCTGCTCTGTTGCCCGGTTGCTTCCCAGTGCCACATCCGACCACATCTGCTCTGCTGCCCTGTTGCTTCCCAGTGCCACGTCCAACCACATCTGCTCCGCTGCCCTGTTGCTTCCCAGTGCCACGTCCAACCACATCTGCTCCGCTGCCCTGTTGCTTCCCAGTGCCACGTCCAACCACATCTGCTCCGCTGCCCTGTTGCTGCCCAGTGGCACGTCCAACCACATCTTCTCTGCTGCCCTGTTGCTGCCCAGTGACATGTCCAACCACACCTGCTCTGTTGCCCTGTTGCTTCCCAGTGCCACATCCGACCACATCTGCTCTGCTGCCCTGTTGCTGCCCAGTGCCACGTCCAACCACATCTGCTCTGCTGCCCTGTGTCTGCCCAGTGCCACGTCCAACCACATCTGCTATGCTGCCCTGTGTCTGCCCAGTGCCACGTCCAACCACATCTGCTATGCTGCCCTGTGGCTGCCCAGTGCCATGCCCAACCACATCTGCTCTGGTACCCTGTTGCTGCCCATTGCCACGTCCAACCACATCTTCTCTGCTGCCCTGTTGCTACCCAGTGCCACATCCAACCACATCTGCTCTGCTGCCCTGTTGCTTCCCAGTGCCACGTCCAACCACCTCTGCTATGCTGCCCTGTTGCTTCCCAGTGCCACGTCCAACCACATCTGCTCCGCTGCCCTATTGCTTCCCAGTGCCACGTCCAACCACATCTGCTCCGCTGCCCTGTTGCTGCCCAGTGGCACGTCCAACCACATCTGCTCTGCTGCCCTGTTGCTGCCCAGTGACATGTCCAACCACATCTGCTCTGTTGCCCGGTTGCTTCCCAGTGCCACATCTGACCACATCTGCTCTGCTGCCCTGTTGCTTCCCAGTGCCACATCCAACCACATCTGCTCTTCTGCCCTTTTGCTGCCCAGTGACATGTCCAACCACATCTGCTCTGTTGCCCGGTTGCTTCCCAGTGCCACATCTGACCACATCTGCTCTGCTGCCCTGTTGCTTCCCAGTGCCACGTTCAACCACATCTGCTCCGCTGCCCTGTTGCTGCCCAGTGGCACGTCCAACCACATCTTCTCTGCTGCCCTGTTGCTGCCCAGTGACACGTCCAACCACATCTGCTCCGCTGCCCTGTTGCTGCCCAGTGGCATGCCCAACCACATCTGCTCTGTTGCCCTGTTGCTTCCCAGTGCCACATCCGACCACATCTGCTCTGCTGCCCTGTTGCTGCCCAGTGGCACGTCCAACCACATCTTCTCTGCTGCCCTGTTGCTGCCCAGTGACACGTCCAACCACATCTGCTCTGCTGCCCTGTTGCTGCCCAGTGACATGTCCAACCACATCTGCTCTGTTGCCCGGTTGCTTCCCAGTGCCACATCTGACCACATCTGCTCTGCTGCCCTGTTGCTTCCCAGTGCCACGTCCAACCACATCTGCTCCGCTGCCCTGTTGCTGCCCAGTGGCACGTCCAACCACATCTTCTCTGCTGCCCTGTTGCTGCCCAGTGACACGTCCAGCCACATCTGCTCCGCTGCCCTGTTGCTGCCCAGTGGCATGTCCAACCACATCTGCTCTGTTGCCCTGTTGCTTCCCAGTGCCACATCCGACCACATCTGCTCTGCTGCCCTGTTGCTGCCCAGTGGCATGTCCAACCACATCTGCTCTGTTGCCCTGTTGCTTCCCAGTGCCACATCCGACCACATCTGCTCTGCTGCCCTGTTGCTGCCCAGTGGCATGTCCAACCACCTCTACTCTGCTGCCCTGTTGCTGCCCAGTGCCACGTCCAACCACATCTGCTATGCTGCCCTGTGTCTGCCCAGTGCCACGTCCAACCACATCTGCTATGCTGCCCTGTGGCTGCCCAGTGCCATGCCAAACCACATCTGCTCTGGTACCCTGTTGCTGCCCATTGCCACGTCCAACCACATCTTCTCTGCTGCCCTGTTGCTACCCAGTGCCACATCCAACCACATCTGCTATGCTGCCCTGTTGGTGCCCAGTGCCACATCCAACCACATCTGCTCTGCTGCCCTGTTGCTGCCCAGAGGCACATCCGACCACATCTGCTCTGCTGCCCTGTTGCTGCCCATTGCCACGTCCAACCACATCTTCTCTGCTGCCCTGTTGCTACCCAGTGCCACATCCAACCACATCTGCTATGCTGCCCTGTTGCTGCCCAGTGCCACATCCAACCACATCTGCTCTGCTGCCCTGTTGCTGCCCAGAGGCACATCCGACCACATCTGCTCTGCTGCCCTGTTGCTTCCCAGTGCCACATCCAACCACATCTGCTCTGCTGCCCTGTTGCTGCCCAGAGGCACATCCGACCACATCTGCTCTGCTGCCCTGTGTCTGCCCAGTGCCACGTCCAACCACATCTGCTCTGCTGCCCTGTTGCTTCCCAGTGCCACATCCAACCACATCTTCTCTGCTGCCCTGTTGCTGCCCAGTGCCACATCCAACCACATCTGCTCTGCTGCCCTGTTGGTGCCCAGAGGCACATCCGACCACATCTGCTCTGCTGCCCTGTGTCTGCCCAGTGCCACGTCCAACCACATCTGCTCTGCTGCCCTGTTGCTGCCCAGTGCCACATCCAACCACATCTGCTCTGCTGCCCTGTTGCTGCCCAGAGGCACATCCGACCACATCTGCTCTGCTGCCGTGTTTCTGCCCAGTGCCACATCCAACCACATCTGCTCTGCTGCCCTGTTGCTGCCCAGTGGCATGTCCAACCACCTCTGCTCTGCTGCCCTGTTGCTGCCCAGTGCCACGTCCAACCACATCTGCTATGCTGCCCTGTGTCTGCCCAGTGCCACTTCCAACCACATCTGCTATGCTGCCCTGTGGCTGCCCAGTGCCATGTCCAACCACATCTGCTCTGGTACCCTGTTGCTGCCCAGTGCCACGTCCAACCACATCTTCTCTGCTGCCCTGTTGCTACCCAGTGCCACATCCAACCGCATCTGCTATGCTGCCCTGTTGCTGCCCAGTGCCACATCCAACCACATCTGCTCTGCTGCCCCGTTGCTACCCAGTGCCACATCCAACCACATCTTCTCTGCTGCCCTGGTTCTACCCAGTGCCATGTCCAACCACATCTTCTCTGCTGCCCTGCTGCTACCCAGTGCCACATCCAACCACCTCTGCTATGCTGCCCTGTTGCTGCCCAGTGTCACGTCCAACCACATCTGCTCTGCTGCCCTGTTGCTGCCCAGTGCCACATCCAACCACATCTGCTCTGCTGCCCTGTTGCTGCCCAGAGGCACATCCAACCACATCTGCTATGCTGCTCTGTTGCTGCCCATTGGCATGTCCAACCACATCTGCTCTGCTGCCCTGTTGCTGCCCAGTGGCATGCCCAACCACATCTGCTCTGCTGCTCTGTTGCTGTCCATTGGCATGTCCAACCACATCTGCTCTGCTGCCCTGTTGCTGCCCAGTGGCATGTCCAACCACATCTGCTCCGCTGCACTGTTGCTGCCCAGTGGCATGTCCAACCGCATCTGCTCTGCTGCCCTGTTGCTTCCCAGTGGCATGCCCAACCACATCTGCTCTGTTGCTCTGTTACTGCCCAGTGGCATGTCCAACCACATCTGCTCTGCTGCCCTGTTGCTGCCCAGTGGCATGTCCAACCACATCTGCTCTGCTACTCTGTTGCTGCCCAGTGGCATGTCCAACCACATCTGCTCTGCTGCCCTGTTGCTGCCCAGTGGCATGTCCAACCGCATCTGCTCTGCTGCCCTGTTGCTTCCCAGTGGCATGCCCAACCACATCTGCTCTGCTGCCCTGTTGCTGCCAGTGGCATGCCCAACCACATCTGCTCTGCTGCTCTGTTGCTGTCCATTGGCATGTCCAACCACATCTGCTCTGCTGCTCTGTTGCTGCCCAGTGGCATGTCCAACCACATCTGCTCTGTTGCTCTGTTGCTGCCCAGTGGCATGTCCAACCACATCTGCTCTGCTGCCCTGTTGCTGCCCAGTGGCATGTCCAACCACATCTGCTCTGCTGCCCTGTTGCTGCCCAGTGACATGTCCAACCACATCTGCTCTGCTGCCCTGTTGCTTCCCAGTGCCACATCCGACCACATCTGCTCTGCTACTCTGTTGCTGCCCAGTGGCATGTCCAACCACATCTGCTCTGCTGCCCTGTTGCTGCCCAGTGGCATGTCCAACCGCATCTGCTCTGCTGCCCTGTTGCTTCCCAGTGGCATGCCCAACCACATCTGCTCTGCTGCCCTGTTGCTGCCAGTGGCATGCCCAACCACATCTGCTCTGCTGCTCTGTTGCTGTCCATTGGCATGTCCAACCACATCTGCTCTGCTGCTCTGTTGCTGCCCAGTGGCATGTCCAACCACATCTGCTCTGTTGCTCTGTTGCTGCCCAGTGGCATGTCCAACCACATCTGCTCTGCTGCCCTGTTGCTTCCCAGTGCCACGTCCAACCACATCTGCTCTTTTGCCCTGTTGCTGACCTGTCACCATGCTTGGCCATGTCTGCTCTGCTGTACTGGCTGCTGTTCCAGGTTTTATCCTCAGATACAGATACTGATGCTTTATTCCAGCAAGAAAATACAATGTACATAAATGGAATGCTCCTGACAAGGAGAATCATCGAGAGAACATGATCAAATACAAAATACATGAACATATAAATAAATTCCTCCTATGGCCCGCACCAGGTACCCTGGTCACTAATGACATTACAGCCAAGAATATCAGCTGTTGCAGTGGGCCCTATCTGACTCTGGTTGGCCCAGCACCAGCTGTTGACCATGTTTCATCTTGATAGACCTCAACAGCAAAAAGAATTCCTACTCAAGGTACGTGGCTTCTATAGACTGTTTTGGCAAGTGACTCTGGTGACTCATTGCAATGGGGCTCAATTTGGAATGTAGGTTCCTGTCCAGGCACACACTAACCTCCTCCCATCTTATCCTCCTTGAGAACAGTGTAAAATATCTCGAAATTTCTGATTAAATGTAAATACTGTTTAAATGGTGCGGCTTTATGAGTCATGAGCACTGCTGTGGTCAGAGACAGCTGTGGGGCCACTGTGACTTGCTATACTCTTTCACACTGACAGCTCCAAGGGGCAGAGTAGCTGCTAGATTACGTTTTTGCATGGTCCTGTGGAAATTCAATTGAAAGCAGGGGAAAACTTTGGACCCCTGCTACATCTTCTACCCTGTACTACAGGAAATGGAAGAGAGACACATAGGACAAGCATCATCAAGCAGCTTGCTGCCTTATTGATGTTGGATTTACAGTCCATTTAATTCCATAATTCTGAGTTGAAGATTGGGTTAAATAATTTTGTGGGAACTAAATCATTATCTTGTTCAGGAAAAGCAGAATGATTACATGCTTGTAAATGGTTTTCGAAAGCCAGTATATCTTACTGTTGTTCTGAGAAGGATTTGTGTTGGCTAATACATTTATCAGCAATAAAAAGCCGCATGTGAAATACTACTTTTTAGGGTTCTGATTATTTAAAAGCTGGCAGAAGCTCCACATGGAGGATGAGAATTGGTGATAACTAAGTCTCCAGGGAAGTCACTATTGTATCCTTATCTGTAGCCCATTTCAATAGATTTCTGAAGGTCTTGCATATGTTTGCTGGGGATTGACACAATTCTGGAGTCCCTGATTTATCTTCTTGTCAAATGTACCAAAAAAGTGACATCTACTCCTCTTAAACATCTTAATTAGAAGGGAAGAGGGGTTACAGTATTTAGGGACACAAAACTATCGATCTAACTGCTAAACTGGCCCCCTCTATAAACTGTAGCTATACTTACAGTACGTCCAGAACTGCCTGGCTTTCCCTTTAAAGGCATTATTTTCCCATCGGAGAATTCTTTTGATAACTTGACTCAAACCTGTATTAGCCTGGTGGCTGACACTGGCATAAGCTAAAAGGACTAAAACAAAGGGGTTTGTTTACTGTAAGAAAAAGTGTACATCTTGCCTAGTAACTTACCATATACTTATTCTAACAAGCTATACGTGATAGTGGCCTATTCAGCTGAATCATACACAGGTGCATTGCCCCCTGGCTCCTAGAGAGAGCAACACCACTGCACACAATTTCTGGGATGAACATTCTTGACATGGATCTACTTTTAGGTGGGTAACATAGCAACATAGTATGTAAGGCTGAATAAAGACTTTAGTCCATCCAGTTCAGCCTGTTTAACTCCTTCCAGTGGTCTAGTAGCCATAGCTGGAAATGTTATCACATGCCAGGAAGGCATCAAGGCCACTTTTGAAAGTTTTTACTGTATCCATCATTACTACCTCCTCTGGCAGCGAGTTCCATAGTCTCACTGCTCTTACAGAGAAGAATCCCCTCCTATGTCGGTGGAGAAAGCACCTTTCCTCTAACCTTAGTGGATGCCCCCAGGTTATGGTTACACTCCGGGGTATAAATAGATTGTGGGACAGATCTTTGTATTGACCTCGAATATATTTATACATAGTTATTAGATCACCCCTCAATCGTCTTTTTTCTAGACTAAATAAACCTAACTTTGACAATCTTTCAGGGTACTCTAGCCCCCGCACTCCTTTTATTAACTTTGTTGCCCTTCTTTGAACGCGCTCCAGTTCTGATATGTCCTTCTTAAGCACAGGTGCCCAGAACTGTACACAGTATTCCATATGGGGTCCGACCAGTGACTTGTACAGGGGTAAAATGATGCTCTGGTCATGAGCACCTATGCCCCTCCTGATGCATCCCATGATCCTATTTGCCTTGGCAGCAGCTGCCTGACATTGATTACTACAGTTGAGCTTATTGTCAACTAAAACCCCTAGGTCCTTTTCCATTGTTGTTTTACCAAGTGTATGTTTATTTAGTGTGTAATCATGATACAGATTTCTCCTTCCCATGTGCATAACCTTACATTTATCTGTGTTAAACTTCATTTGCCATTTAACTGCCCATGCTTCCAATTTATCTAAATCTGTTTGTAGCTGCCTGATGTCCTCTTTTGTTTTAATTACTTTACTCAGCTTAGTATCATCTGCAAAGATTGACACTTTACTGTTTAATCTATACCCAATGTCATTTATATATATATATATATATATATATATATATATATATATATATATATATATATATATATATTGAAGAGAATTGGTCCCAGAACTGACCCTTGTGGTACTCCACTAGTAACAGTGACCCAATCTGAGTGTGTACCATTGATAACCACCCTCTGCTTCCGATCATTAAGCCAATTTCCCACCCATCTGCACATGTTTTCCCCCACTCCAAGCATTCTCATCTTTTGTACCAACCTTTTATGTGGCACAGTATCAAATGCTTTAGAAAAGTCAAGATATATGATATCCAACGACTCCCCCTGATCCAATCTTGAACTTACCTCCTCATAAAAGCTGATTAGGTTTGTCTGGCAGGAGCGATTCCTCATAAATCCATGCTGATATGGAGTAATAAGGTCATTTTTCCTAAGGTGCTCCAGGATAGTATCCCTTAAGAAAGCTTCAAACAGCTTGCCCACCACAGATGTTAAGCTTACCGGTCTGTAGTTCCCAGGTTCCCCCCTAGATCCCTTTTTGAATATTGGCACCACATTTGCCAAGCGCCAATCCCTCGGAACAGACCCTGTAGTTATGGAGTCCACAAATATTAGAAATAACGGCTTGTCTATTACTGTACATTACTCCCTTAAAACACGAGGATGTATGTAATCTGGTCCCGGCGATTTATCGATTTTTATCTGCTTGAGACGGTGCTGGACTTCTTCCTTGGTTAGACCAGTGACATTTAATGGAGGGTTTCGGTTATACCCCTGCATTTCACGTGTGTGTGGTTAAAGACTGGGGGGGGGGGGGAACTTTTGAAAAGAAAAGGGAAATGACCCTGGACCAGGAGTGTGAGAGGTAAGATGAGTATTCTGTTTTATTTTTAGCCTGCTGGTGATTTTTAATGTGCCAATTTATAGGATATTCAACATTAAGAGTCCCTTCTTGCTGGAGAGGCTCGCAGAACGGAATGTACACATTCGCTTAGGAGTAGAAAGGTTATCAGAAACTTAGAGGACCTCCCCAAATCTCTGGTTACCTGACCCTGGAATGATCATCCAAATCATTAGGCGCTAAGTTAACAAGCTAATAACAAAGATGTCCCATAGCTTTATTATGACAAACTCACAAAACGGCAAACATACAGCTCATCCTGACGTTTGTTTTTGTATAAAGTGGTTTTGTGAGCTCTATGCTGTTGTAATACCTTTGGTTTTTATCATAACTGATATGGGAAAAGATTTGGGCCTTGCGTTCTCAGAGGAGCAAAATATGCATCATGACGCATAGAGGTTTCATCAGCAGCTCTATACAGGAAACTAACTTCAGACTTCTAACGGGCAGGCTGATTCATCATTAGCTGCAGGTAGCGACAGATGAGCGTCTGTAGCAGGCATTTTCAGAGCGCCCGCTAGTAGTCACTGTGCTCAGCCATGGGTCGCTACTTCATAGAGACTCAGTTGCTGTGCAGTAATGTTAAATACATTGTGAGGAGTCGCTATTTGACCAGTACAGCGCTGTATGGGAGCACATGTTAGCGACTGCTCATAGCGACCGATTCACACCATATTCAGCAAAAAAACAGCCTCACAAATCTCTGGCGCTGAAAAATGCTTGTTTGAAGCCCAGAACGCAGGCGGCGGTGTGTTTGAAGTCTGTTTTTCAGCATCTTTCCACTAGTAACAAAGCGAAAACATATGGAATTACATTGTAGCAACATTGTAACATGAACACTTTAATGGCAGACCTGTAATGTCATTTCTGAAGAAATATATAAAAAATGAATAAATTGTGAAAAAACAGCTTTTTCAATGCCCGAAGAGGTCACAGAATTATTTGTGATTTTTTGGAAAAAAAAAAAAAACTCTGTTTAAAGAGAAGAAAAGGATCGTCCATTGAAATGTATGGGAGAGCGTCAGGTAGCGAGAGGTCATACCTGGTGCTGTGCAAGGCTGTACGCCGGCGCTGTTCGCTGAGGCTGTGAAAATGATTAATCAGACTCTACATGGCGCTATCCCTGTCGCTAAACAGATTCTGCTTGATAAATGTGTAATTGCGTGCCGTGTCCGGCGTTCACCAGTCGCTACCTGTCGCTACCTCTCATTAACCAGTCACTCCCTGACGCTATCCCTTCATGAATAAGGGCCTAAGTGGTACAGAACATTGTGGGATATACCGCAAAGGAGATGCCGCAGAGTAAAAGGGAATCTCGTCCATATTTGGTGCGAAATTGTGAAGTTCTGGCAATCAATACACTTAGGCCCTTATTTATGAAGGAATAGCGACAGGTAGCGACTGGTGAGCGGCCGGTAATGACGGGCTCCGCCACGAGAACACCGGCTCCCCACCACAATCACACATTTATCAAGCCAATCCTGCTTAGCGACTGAGATAGCGCCATATAGCGACTCATTCATCATTATTCCAGCCTCAGCCCACAGCACCAGCGTCCGACCTTGAACAGCGACAGGTATGACCTCTCGCTACCTGGCGCTCTCCAATGCATTTCAATGAAAAAATCTTTAAATATTCATAATTAATTGTTATGATTTTTTTTTTTTTTTTTTAAATGTGAAAAATTCTGTGACCACTTCTGCCATTTGAAATAATTTTTTTAAGGTTTCCAAAAATATGGTGGTTTGGGGGTTAAAAAACTACTTTTAACCCATCGCCGCCAGCGCTCTGGGGTTTAAACGTGCATTTTACAGCGCGAGAATTTTTTGAGCGTGATTTGTTAATGAATATGGTGGGAGCCGGTCGCTATGGCCAGTCGCTATCATGCGCTCCCATACAGCGCGGAACCTGTCAAATAGCGACTCCTCACCCAATATTCAACATTACCACACACCGACTGAGTCGCTATCAACTACCGAACAACGGCCAAGCACAGCGACTACTAGCGGGCGCTGTGAAAATACCGCTACAGTCGCTCAACTGTCGCTACCTGCCGCTGTTAATGAATCGGCCTCTTAGTCTAAACATGTGCTGATCTGCACATACAGAAAAAAGGATACAGGTTCAATAATGAGAGGTTCTCTTCCAGATATATTTCCCAGGGTGTTTATGGCACCTATAATTGAGGAACGTCTGAATGACGTTTAACAGTAACTCTAAAGTACCGTATTTTTCGCCCTATAAGACGCACCCGCCCATAAGACGCACCTAGGATTTTGGGGAAGAAAATAAGAAAAACAAATTTTCAATCAAAAACGCACCATTACAGACAGTGTCATTCCCCTATCCAATTCCCATAGGCCGTGTGGGATGCCCCCATTCCATAGACAGTGTAGCATGCCCCCATCCCATTCCCCATATATCCAGTGTGGCATCCCCCCCTTCCATTCCCCATATACCCATTGGCTGTGTGGCATCCCCCTCTCCCCCCATTAGTATAGGCTGTGTGGCATCCCTCTCCCCACATTCCCATAGGCTGTGTGGCATCCACCTCTCCCCCCATTCCCATTGGCTGTGTGGGTTTCCCCCTCCCCCCATTAGAATAGGCTGTGTGGCATCCCTCTCTCCCCATTCCCATAGGCAGTGTGGCATCCCCCTCTCCCCATTAGCATGGGCTGTGTGGCATCCCCCTCCCCCCATTAGCATGGGCTGTGTGGCATCCCCCTCTCCCCATTAGCATGGGCTGTGTGGCATCCCCCTCTCCCCATTCCCATAGGCTGTGTGGCATCCCCATCCCCCCATTCCCATAGCCTGTGTGGCATCCCCATCCCCCCATTCCCATAGCCTGTGTGGCATCCCCCTCCCCCCATTCCCATAGGCTGTGTGGCATACCCCTCCCCCCATTCCCAAAGGCTGTGTGGCATCCCCATCCCCCCATTCCCATAGGCTGTGTGGCATACCCCTCCCCCCATTCCCAAAGGCTGTGTGGCATCCCCCTCCCCCCATTCCCATAGGCTGTGTGGCATCCCCCTCCCCCCATTCCCAAAGGCTGTGTGGCATCCCCCTCCCCCCATTCCCATAGGCTGTGTGGCATCCCCCTCCCCCCATTCCCATAGGCTGTGTGGCATACCCCTCCCCCCATTCCCATAGGCTGTGTGGCATCCCCCTCCCCCCATTCCCATAGGCTGTGTGGCATCCCCCTCCCCCCATTCCCATAGGCTGTGTGGCATACCCCTCCCCCCATTCCCATAGGCTGTGTGGCATCCCCATCCCCCCAATCCCCTTAGGCTGTGTGGCATCCCCATCCCCCCATTCCCAAATGCTGTGTGGCATCCCCATCCCCCCATTCCCAAATGCTGTGTGGCATCCCCATCCCCCCAATCCCCTTAGGCTGTGTGGCATCCCCATCCCCCCATTCCCAAATGCTGTGTGGCATCCCCATCCCCCCAATCCCCTTAGGCTGTGTGGCATCCCCATCCCCCCATTCCCAAATGCTGTGTGGCATCCCCCTCCCCCCATTCCCATGGGCTGTGTGGCATCCCCATCCCCCCAATCCTCTTAGGCTGTGTGGCATCCCCATCCCCCCATTCCCAAATGCTGTGTGGCATCCCCATCCCCCCAATCCCCTTAGGCTGTGTGGCATCCCCATCCCCCCATTCCCAAATGCTGTGTGGCATCCCCATCCCCCAATCCCCTTAGGCTGTGTGGCATCCCCATCCCCCCATTCCCAAATGCTGTGTGGCATCCCCATCCCCCCAATCCCCTTAGGCTGTGTGGCATCCCCATCCCCCCATTCCCAAATGCTGTGTGGCATCCCCATCCCCCCAATCCCCTTAGGCTGTGTGGCATCCCCATCCCCCCATTCCCAAATGCTGTGTGGCATCCCCCTCCCCCCATTCCCATAGGCTGTGTGGCATCACCATCTCCCCAATCCCCTTAGGCTGTGTGGCATCCCCATCCCCCCATTCCCAAATGCTGTGTGGCATCCCCATCCCCCCATTCCCAAATGCTGTGTGGCATCCCCATCCCCCCAATCCCCTTAGGCTGTGTGGCATCCCCATCCCCCCATTCCCATAGGCAGTGTGGCCCCTCTCCCCCCATTCCCACCCCCTCCCCCCATTAGTATAGGCAGGCGCCATAGTAATAAAAAAAAAAAAAATTAAACTCACCTGTCCGCTGACACCACTGCGCTGAGCGGCCGGCTCCGTGAATGGGGTGGGCGTGGCCTGCGCCGCAGCGTCGACGCAGGCCACGCCCACCCCATTCACGAGCTGGCTCTGTCCCGGCCCCGCCGCTGCGATCGCTGTCTTTTCAGGCAGCGATGACAGCGGCGGGGCCAGAGACAGAGCCCCTGCCGCTCCTCCATCTGCTCCTCCACACGCGAGCACGAAGGTCCCGGCAGTGGGTGGGCGGGGACAGAGGGACAGTGCCCCCGCCGCTCCTCTGGCCTCTCGCAGTGTGCCAGACAACGCGGGAGCGCCGGGGACGGGTGAGTTTTTTTTTTTTTTAATTTTTTTTTTATTTTTTTTTTACATTCGCCCGATAAGGCGCACTGACATTTTTCCCCCACTTTTGGGGAAAAATAAGTGCGTCTTATAGGGCGAAAAATACGGTAGCTGATTGCTATATTCAAATAGTAAAATATTGTATCTGTAGAAGAGCTAATGGTGCACAAAACAAACTCTCTGGGTCTAGAACAATTGATGCATATCTGAGTATCAGTTACGAGTGTATCCCTATGACAATACAAATTGATATCCCAGTATCCTGAATCAGCAAATTACAGTAATACACCATGCCCAGAAAATGAATCAGACCATTACCATACATATAGTAATTCACAGTATCACACAAATCACAACATCAACATAAAACATATATGTGAATTACAGGTTAAGAAAAAAATAATAAGGCACAGATGATCAGTAATCCACGCAAAAGAGCAAGAAAGTGACCTCTGTGACATACCAACGTTTCTGGGCTGTTAGGCCCTTTTGTCAGGTAGCTGGGCCTGTGCTTATAAATAATCAGTCGCCCCCCCGACCGCCCAGTGAGTGAGAGCGATCCACCTCACTAACATCCGGTTCTGGTGTCCCAACCTGACGCTGTGCTTTTGTTGGTTGGCAGAAGTGACGCTCCACCAACCATTCAGAGTGCCGCGCAGGCGCATGGGGCAAACAGATCCGGAGGCTCCACAAAGATGGCTGCTCAAGACATAGCATTGCAGACAGAAAATAGAACAGATGAGTTAATGGATAGCTCACAATAAGAGATGTTTGTGGAGCACTGCGGGGACAAGAAAGGTGACCAATACCGCAAATATAAAAATGTGACTACATTTGATTAATGCAGCAAAAACAGTTCTCCCCAGACATTGGGAAGCAAAAAAGTCCCCTGTCTTAGAGAATAGTTCACTCAGGTGAACTTCATTGAGGAGATGGAGGAGATGTCCACTCTAAGCAAGACAAGATGCAGAAATGCTGTCAGATAAGCCATTGCTGGCTTCATTGCTGGCCCAAAGATACCAAGCACCATCAAACAGTTACAGACGCATAAGGTGTGCTCAACATTTTTCTGCCACAGGTGTCTGCCAACCTTTTCATGAGCAGCGGTCGGATGTAGATTGTTCATAGACAATGAATCATGGCTAATAACATGGAATTAAAAGGTCTAATCAATAATTGTTCTGAATCAATGTGGATGATGACATAATAAGCCATAGGTAGAGGATTATTATACATAAGCTGGCAAGTTCTTCTTACTGTATTGATGAACTCAGCTGCATTATTAACATATTTTTGGAGCGATTTGTACCATGTTTTTATATCCATACGATGCATTTCTCTCTTTCTTAAATAAAAACAACTGAAACTAACAGGCCGATTCATTAATAGCGCCAGGTAGCAACAGATGAGCGACAGTAGCGTTATTTTCACAGCGCCCGCTAGTATTCGCTGTGCTTGGCCATTGTTCGGCTGTTGATAGCGACTCAGTCGGTGTGCGGTAATGTTGAATACGGGGTTAGGAGTCGCTGTTTGACAGGTTACGCGCTGTATGGGAGCGCATGACAGCGAACGGCCATAGCGAACGGCTCCCAGCATATTCATTAACAAATCGCGCTCCAAAAATTCTCGCGCTGTGAAATGCTTGTTTAAACCCCAGAGCGCTGGCGGCGATGGGTTAAAAGTAGTTTTTTAACCCCCAAACAACCATATTTTTTGAAAAAAAAAACATGTTTTTCAAAACATTTTGTAATATGAATACATTAATATCAGACCTGTAATATCAATTCTGCAGAAGTGGTCACAGAATTTTTGACATTTAAAAAAAAAAAAAAGTTAATAGCAATTAATTATGAATATTTAAAGATTGCTCCATTGAAATGCATTGGAGAGCGCCAGGTAGCGAGAGGTCATATCTGTCGCTGTTCAAGGTCGCTCGCTGGCGCTGTGGGCTGAGGCTGGAATAATGATGTATGATTCGCTATCTGGCGCTCTGTCAGTCGCTAAGCAGGATCGGCTTGATAAATGTGTGATTGCGGAGGGGAGCCGGCGTTCTTGTGGCGGTGACCGTCGTTACCGTTCGCTCACCATTCGCTACCTGGCGCTATCCCTTGTTAAATAAGGGCCCAAGATCGTAATCGATGTAAGTATCACTGAATTTCTCTTTTATTCTAAAGTGTCAGGAAACGTATTATCGTTTGTTTTTCTACATTATGTTATTTGGCTGTTTGTTGGGATTCGCACAGGCAGGCATTTTAAAGTTCATGTCAGATCTCTTCTGCATGTCCAGCAGAAAGCTCTGGTGCCTTAACATGAGGCATTGTATAATCTATTGGCAATTCATTATGGAGGTGCTAATGTTAAATATGCACCTGTTAGTCCCTTCAAAACATGTACAGCGCGTGTCAACATAGGCAATTGTAAACGGCTGCATTGATTTTCCTGGTAATTGCCGCTCATTATCTGCTGCGGGGGGGAGGGAGGCACACAGTGATCATAAGGCATTTAGGAGCCAATCAAAGGGCACAGACTTTCTAAACCAGGTTTTTTTTATTTGAAAACGATTTGCCTGCATCCATTAAGATTCAGAAGTGTTATGACATCTCTTTTTACAAGAGTCAATGACAACTGGAAGTTCTGTATCATAAGGAGATATTCTGCATCATCATACAAGTCTGGTTGAGTAGATGTCATAGAAGAACAGAATAGATGCCTGGTGCAATTCACAAGGATCTGTTTTCCTCTTTTTTAAAGGGACAGTAAACTCAACTGAAAAAATTAGCCAGCAAGCAGCTCACCTGACGCTGGTCCTATATGCCTCTACTTTATTTCCTGCAGTGCAGGATAGAAGCAGTAGCAGGACTCCAAAAGTTTTTTATTAATTTTATTCCTCCAGGATCATGCCAAAATGTAGTCCTACGGCCACTCTGTGCCTTTGTGCTCCCAGTGTGAGTGAGCACAGCAAGCCAAGTGGTCCCAAAGCTGTCTCTGAACACAGTAGAGCATGCTCATGACTCATAAAGCTTAACCATGACATATCTGTCACGGCTCAGTTATGACAGTTATGAAATTTAGGCAAAGACATCGGTTTTGCCTAGAAATACAGAAGGTATTTACATACGAGAGATTTTAAGTTGCTTTGAAATGGCTTATTATTTACTGTTCCCAAGGGGAATAAGTTAGTGTGCTCCTGGACGGGGGCCTTTAAGGTTGTATTTGAATAAAGCACAGCCTGCCATGACATCGGCTATAGTGGTTTCCACCAATCAGCAAGGGGCTAGAGATTTTCAGTAGTAGACCGGACCAACACTCCTAAGAAGAAACAGTGTTCATATTCACTTCCCCAAGGGCTCCCAATTCAGATTCCTGTATATAAAATGTATCTACCATTTTGTAACTCCAGCAGTGGTCAGTTTCACAACCAAAATGGCATCCTATGAACCTGCAGGTAGCCGACCAAGAGGAAATGCTGCTGAGTTTTCTACCACTGCATTGTGGGTTCTGACAGTTGAATCCAGGCTGCAACACGCCTGGCATGCTGGGAAAGGAATCTCAAAAATGGCTGCAACCAGGAGAAAATCATTAGGGCGGCATTTCAGCTTTGAGTGGATGTAGGAGCAAATGTAAGTGCTGACAGTGATTCAGTATTATGCACGCAGAGGGGGTGAGTACGTTTTGGGAAGTTTTTTTCCAACTGTGCCAAGCTGTTGGTCCGGTTTAAAACTGGTTAGGGACAGTAGAACATGGAATGCATCTTTTTTTAAAGGCATACATATGTTCCACCGGCACACCAGAATTCTTTCTTTATTAGATGATCATTGTAGATAAACACCATTTCCAGGCCAGGGCCCCTTCATCAGGAACAATGGATAACAAACCCTTATTCTATTTCCCACAATTCTAGGACCCACTGCCCTCTTGGAATTATTCCTTAGCATTTCAAAATCAAAACAAGTGTTTTTAAACAATTATTGCTAAAGATTATTAATCATTATTATCATCATTCTCATTATCATACGCCATATACCACTTGAGACAAACGTTCAGGCATATAATAAGTAAAACCTTTTCAAGTTATAGTAAGAGAACCAAAACCCATGCCCCAAGGGCCCTAAAATCTATAAGATTCCAGGGTCGCTGGATCCGATGCCCAACTGTGTGAAACCCCCGAGGTCACCCGGAAACTCACCTTCTTTCCCAGTCCAAAGGCGCATGCGTGAGCTGTGGCCTCATCCCTGCTATCCCTTTAACAGGGCACATGCCTGCGCCATGCATTTGTGACTGGCCGGCGCTGCCACGCTCCCTTTTAGAGGGTAGCGGGGGATGCGGCCTCCAGTGCGCTCGGATCCACTTGCCTTAGACGAGCTATTAGACGAAGGGGCAGGAGCAGATCCGAGCATGCTGATTGGAGGAGAGGTCTGTGCATGCACCATTGGATCGGGGAAGGGTGAGTAAGATTGGGAGGTCTGGGGGGGTTTCACACAGCGGGGCATCCCCGATTGTGGTGCCTCTGGGGGCAAGGATCAAAACCCAGGATAGTCAAAATACTGCTTTTTGGTCCACTTTAAGTGGCAAAAATGTATTATATTTAAGTTTAACAGCCTATTACCTTATCTGTCATGTACACCACATATATAGGGCTCATCCTCTAATCCATAGCTAAAGTGGCTAGGCAGTAACTTCCTTGACAATGTTGCCAATTTTATAACTACCCATCACTATGTTGCAGATTGTTACATTACACTGCATCTGAATAGACTATACCAAGCAAAGGATTGCCAGGAGAAGCCACCCCCGGCAAGGTACTGCTTAAAGTGGACCAAAACCCACTGCCATCGGCCCTGGAATCTATAAGATTCCAGAGCCACAAGATTCCAGAATTCCAGAATTGGGATGCCCCACTGTGTGAAACCCCCCAAGTCGCACAGTATACTCACCTTCTCCCCTAGTCCAACAGCACATGGTGAGTAGCGGCTGCATCTCCACTATCCCTTTAGCAGGACGTGTGCCCGCACCAGGCATTTGTGAATGACGGCGCAGATATGCGCCCTGTTAAAGGATAGTGGGATCCAGGCGCCGGTACGCCAGCTCGGCTAGACTCGGCTCCTTAGACGATCCTAGACGAGCTTGTGTCAATGAAGTCGAGCATGTTGATAGAGAGGGAGGCCGCCCGGTGGCAAAATTCTGGGTTTTGGTCCACTTTAAGACAGTCTGCACCACACAATGCTGATAGTAAAATCACTACATTTTATGGACACATGACACACAATACAAGGGCTAAAAACCAACATAGAGGGGCATAGCACCTGTCAACTTCAACAAGTTGTAAATGAGTATTGTTGATTATAAAATACTAAATGCTGTGCAAAATACAAAAACAACTGCTAACTAGTAAGACAGTCCTGCAATGGAGCTGTAACATAAAGTGCAATCAAACAGATTCATATGAAGACTATATAGTAAACAGGGAAAGTGGCAATAGTGAAAGGAAAACAATAGTGAAATACTTAACAATACTACAAAGTCGTTAGATGGCAGGGATGTCCCATACAGTCTGAGCCCACGCGTTCCGTGTGAGTTGAAGGGCCATTTAATTTACCACTTTAATAGACTATCGGCAAACTGAAAAAGAGAATTAATCATAGGGAAAATCTTACCTTAGACTAAGTTCACATGCGTTTTCACTGCATTGAGTTGGAAATGCAGAATGTACAATTGTGTGCTGCGCTGTGTCTGTGTTGTGATGCAGCAGGTGCAATAAATGTTGCTGCACCATTATTTCCTGTCCCGCTCAGCGGTGGTGTGGGTACCTAGTGCAGGTGATGGTGACAGCAGGAGAAGGAAGATATGGTGGCCATTATATTGAACAAAATATCTAGAGCATTATGACCAAGCCCACTGACTGTTATGGGGTGATGGGGGGGGGGGGTTCTGCACACTGCCTTTTATGGGGTGATTGGGATGGGATTCTGCATGCTTCCTGTCGTGGGGGGTATTTTAGCATTTGGTTCCGAATATGTTTTTTTCATATTTTCCTCCTCTAAACCATAGGTGCATTTTATGGTTAGTTGTGTCTTGTAGGGGTCAATTCAGAGCCTGGTGAAAGAGAAAACTGCCATTCGCTTTCATTGTCAGCATTGGAGCTGATTCCGAGCCAGGTGAACATTTACACCCACACCATATAACCATGAGGCCAGCTGACATCCAGTTTGAAGTAAAATCATCCAAATTTTATTTGAAGTTCAATTAAAAGCATCCATCAAAAAACGATACAACAGGCATGAAGGTTATAAAAAGCGTCGACGCGTTTCGGGCATCCTGCCCTTAATCATGAACATTTACACCCAGTAGACAATGAAAGTAAATGGCAGTTTTCTCTCGTAAAAAAGAATTGAGAATTTCACCAAGAGCTGAATCGACCCCATAGTGTGAAAAATAAGGTGCTCACATGTCCGACTAAATATTTTGTAATCACCAATTAATATGAATTTGACTGAAAATCATGTCATCAAGTCATGTGGGAATGTTTTTTGATGGGACGAATTGCACACCCTCTGATTGGGTTTCCCCCTACTGGGACCATATTGTGAAACACAAAGAGAGGCTTGTCAGTAACCCAATGAGTGAGGAAGTCTATGATCTGTACATCTAATGCACCAGTTAATGTACATTGCTAAGGGAAACACATTGTTGCTAGGGAAAACTGTTTTCTTTTATAACAAATAATAACAGATAAGCTTAGCACACTGAAGACATTATTTTGGCACACAGGAATGGAAAAAGCCTTTTATGTATGTACCGTACTTTGAGGGAATATATAGTTTGTGGGGGGTATTTCAAATGTAAAGGGAAAACTGCATAGTACACGCAATATGATTTTGGGGTTTATTCATCAAGGGATAACGCCAGGTAGTGTCTGTACACAAAACCACATTTATGAAGGCGATTCTGGTGAGCGACTCTAACAGCGCCATGCAGCGTACGAATTATCATTACAGGTGGCTCAGCATATAGCGCCGGCGCTCTAGCTTCCAGAGTGCCAGGTATTACCTGTCGCTCTCCTATACATTTCAAAGAACGTTCCTTTTCTTCTGTTTAAACAGGGGTTTTTTGTTTTTCATTTTTTGGTCTCAAATAATTGTGTGACCTCTGCTGGCCTAGAAAGAGTCATTTTTAAAAACTTGTTATATTTTTTATATTTTTATGCAGAATTATCATTACAGGTCTGGCATTGAAGTATTAATGTCACAATGTTACAACAATGTCATTCCATGTGTTTTCGCTTTGTTGCTGGTGGATTGTGGATATGTTCAAAAACAGACTTTAATCACGTCTGGTGCTCTATGCTATAGCAACCAGATCCAGCGCTCCTACGTTCTGTGTGTCTGTTTTTTTTGTTGAATATGGGAGTCGCTGAGAGTAGGTTGCAATGAACTAGCGCTACCTTTCGCTCGCTGCAATGCTGTACTGGTGTTAGAACGCCCAACATACATCTCATTCATCAATGCCGGCCAGGTTACTACAGCGACTGATGTTACAGCGCCCGATAGCCAAACACAGCGTATACTAGTGGTCGCTCTTAGCGCCTCTGTACAGACGCTCATCTGCCGATAGCTGGCGCTAGTAATGAATCAGCCTGCCTATTTTAAAAACGCTACTTCATCAAAAAGGTTGTAAAAGCACTGAAAAAATTACAAGCAAGACATTTCATGTTAAAGCCCAAACTGTGCTGAAAAAAAACAAAATATAATTTTCCCTGGACATTCCTGCAAAGATCAAAATAGTGAAAAATGGTCTGGCACCAGAGGGTGACAAAATCTCTAGGTAGGCTGGCAGTTAAAGGGTTCAAAAACAGAAAAACTATCAAGAGGAGGCTTCCCTGCATAACCAAAACAAACTTTTCTTAAGCTGGCTCCACCCTAAACATTTTCCCCATTGAGTAACCTTTAGTACGGGTTTAGTGCATGCAGTCCAGCTGGTGGATCCAATAATTCTCCCTGCACCTCCTCTGGGTGGCTGCTCGTCCTGTTATAAGATGCTCCTATCTAGGTTTTTAAAGTTCTAACATTTTTCAGCCCACAATTACATTTAAATTGGACCAATCACCAGGATTATCACTTACTGATTTGGTACTCCCTGCAGTGTGACCTCCCCCCCCCCCCGTATGGGCTGCTCAACACACCTAGTCAGCCAGCCCTGGAGTTGCGCATGTAGCATTTAAGGTGGAATTTCATCCCTTAATGTGGGTGGTAAAAAAAGCGCCCTAGAATTAGAATTTTGGTAGAAGTTTTAGTTGGAGACATTTCTCCCAAGGATCTGAATTGACCTTTGTCAAATGATGTCTATTGCAGAGAACTGTATGTAAGATTGTAAAAGCAGAGGTTACTTACAGTATAGACCACACATTAAAAAAAAAAAATCACTACTGAGCAAGTATTATTCTTTTACTGAAAGACATTGTAATTTAAAGGGAAGGACAACTGCCTGTCCTCTGATCCAAATATTCTCTTGTCTTCTCTTCTCTTATGTGTAGATGCCTTTATCCAACATGTGGTGCTTTGGGCAATTGTCTCAGCCTTGGGTATACTGCAGAGCCTCATTGTCTGGACTCTACTAACCTCTTCTATTGCAAAGTACAGGGGACCATTGTGAAGGAGAATGATGTACAATCTCATGTGTGCCCCTGCCATGGCCACAATGACAGTACCTGGCTGATCTAACCAGGAAATATTGCTAAAAATGCTCAGGAAAAAATGCAGTTTACACTTTAGTGTGGTGAACACCACAGCAGACTCCCAAGGGAAGCAGGATTTGTAGTAACACAAGACAGTGATAAAAGATCAGATGTCTGCCACACAGCTGCCAGGAGGTCCACAACCCTGGAGTTTGAATCACTTCTAGACAACTAAAGGGGGGGGGGGGGTTGTTGCACTTTAACTGATGTACAGAAACCTGTAACTGTTATCCTGAACGTTTAGGTTTTGTTAAAGCGGACCAACACCCTCTGTGGCAAGGTTGTTGGTTGCCGCTGGGGCCGCTGCTAAAATCATAGACTGGGGGCATCCAGAATGCAGCTTACCTTAACTTTGCTCCCCTGCCGGGAATCCAGCGCAGCAGTTGACCATGTCATTGGCGCTGGACTCCTGGCGGGGAAGCGAAGTTGAGCTAAGGTTTACGGGCTTCTAACAACCAACACCCTCACCTCAGAGGTTATTATTAATGGTTCATGTCACCTTAGGAACCTTTTAATCACTAGAAAATGTATGAGCAGTCACAAGGCACGTAGCAATGCCAATACATTCTAAAAAGCTTCAATACACAAATAAACAGTCAGAAGTCCATAACGTTCTTCTTCCTCCAATTCCAAACAAATTCAAATCTTGCCCATGCAGGTTAAAAAAACACAGTATGGTGTAACCCTGTATACAAAGTATAATATTTATTAAGTTATATAATACATAGGCACTCACAATGGTAGTGTTAAAAAAAAGAAAGGTTAGAGCCTGTGTTGAAACAAGCTCCTAGCAGTCTCGTTAGATACAAAGTGCCTTATCACCACCATGTTTCATCATGTGACTTTAAGCTGTCTTTAATTTAATGTGACTTTAATTACCCCTTTTTACCACCCGCTATATACCACTCTGCTTAGTGATTACTGCCAGAAAAGAAGGTCAGTGTACCACAAAAAATCATAGAGCAAAGACCATAGACTAAAACTAAAAAGGAAACAGTCCACACTTCTATATTTCTCTTGATTTGGCAAATTACTTTGAGAGTATGATCCAGAAAGAAAGTTTATGTTGTCACCTTATAGCTCCAGCCCAAGGCCCCAAAACAGCCTGTGTTTCTGTTTTCACTAAATCCTTTGCCCAGTATTTTTAAAAACAGAAACAGGAAGCAGCATGATATCCGAATGGCAGGCTTATGCTAATTTATTCAGTTACAAATAAACTGTCACATGGTAGTTAGGCTGAAGTGCCCCTTAATGCCGAGCTGTGTATACTGTTAATGAATGTACAATCGCTGGAAAACATCAGGGGGCAGGGCTGCTCGGCCTGGGAGCAATATGGCCGACTGCATCAAATTCGTGTTGTCATAAATATTGGCAAAGGCTTTAGTAAAAATAAAACGAAACACACGCTGTATGGGGCACTGGCTGGGCATTGAATATGACGACAAACTTTTTTTCTGGTAAAGGATTATTTTAAGGTTTACAATTATACAGCTAGTTGCCATGTACCCCTGCAACTACCCCTCCACATTTGCCACTGAATTTAATTGCAAGTATTCAGTAGGATAAGACAAGTAAGATCCAATGTCCCCTGCATTGTGCGGCCCTAGACCCTGAGTACCAAATGCTCAGCCTAAGATACCAATACATCGATACATTGGTACCATAACCCATTTTCTAATAATATTTTTCCATGGAATTGCCTGTAAAATCCTAAATAAAATCTCTAGGTTAGGTCTTTCTCAATAAAGATAAAATCCGTATCTCCATATTGTGACACAGAGCGGGCATGTTATCTAAAAAGCTTTGCAAAAATCCCAAATTCTTCCTGGGCTTAAACGTGCACCGTTTATTTCTGTCAGTCTAGTAAGTATGACCTACACGTGCCACAATGCCAGAGGGAAAAATAAAAGGGAACAACTGAAATTCTACCCAACTTGTTTGCTTTTTCAAGGTAACACCTCCAGCCAGGGCAAACAGCTGTTTACTTAGCCTCCGACCATCTGTTTTTTTTTAATATCCCCTTGCACTTCTTGTCAACATGCTTTTACCTTCATTTATTTAAAATCAAAATGCTGGTCTAATTCTCATTTCAAGTTCTTTTTCAAGGGGTGAAGATTTCAAACAGCTGTCTCAGACAAACAGATGTAAGAAGGTTTCTCCTTATATCCAGCTCTGTGACTTAGGATGATAGTTAACATATTGACCCCATCCACTACTGTTAGCTTGGCTATGTTCAGTGACATGGGACAGCAAATAACCATCCTGTACCTAATGCAGTGTCACTAAAATGATGGGGTCTGGTATGGACAACCTGGAACCCGGACAATCTGGTATTACAAAAAATCTGGAACCCGGACAATCTGGTATTACAAAAAATCTGGAACCCGGACAATCTGGTATTACAAAAAATCTGGAAACTGGACAATCTGGTATTACACAAAATCTGGAACCTGGACAATCTGGTATTACACAAAATCTGGAACCCGGACAATCTGGTATTACAAAAAATCTGGAAACTGGACAATCTGGTATTACACAAAATCTGGAACCTGGACAATCTGGTATTACAAAAAATCTGGAAACTGGACAATCTGGTATTACAAAAAATCTGGAAACTGGACAATCTGGTATTACAAAAAATCTGGAACCCGGACAATCTGGTATTACACAAAATCTGGAACCCGGACAATCTGGTATTACACAAAATCTGGAACCCGGACAATCTAGTATTACACAAAATCTGGAACCCGGAATCTGGTATTACACAAAATCTGGAACCCGGACAATCTAGTATTACACAAAATCTGGAACCCGGACAATCTGGTATTACACAAAATCTGGAACCCGGACAATCTAGTATTACACAAAATCTGGAACCCGGAATCTGGTATTACACAAAATCTGGAACCCGGACAATCTAGTATTACACAAAATCTGGAACCCGGACAATCTGGTATTACACAAAATCTGGAACCTGGACAATCTGGTATTACAAAAAACTGGAACCCGTACAATCTGGTATTACAAAAAATCTGGAACCCGGGCAGTCTGGCTTTAGACAAAATCTGGAACCCGGACAGTTTGGTATTACACAAAATCTGGAACCTGGAATGTAACTGAACACATTTTGGACATGTTGAAAAGCCAACCTGACGCTGATGCTTAAACTTAATTATATAGGGAAGCATGTTTTTGCCAGTTTCCTATTTGCTGTGTTTTTGGTCAACTTGGATTTTGTATGTTTGGCTATTGCTATTCATCAGGGGTAAACTATTAAGACTTGTCAAAGAATCAGACCTGTCCAGAATTAGTAGGCAACATCTTGTAGAATCATTTATAATAGATTACAGGAGTAGGAGATCACTTTGTTTGGAAATGGGCCTGTGTTGAGTTAAAATAGAGATGGCTATTAAATAAAGTGTTAAGTGTTTCTCCCCCTAAGTTGAAAACAAAGTGTTGAGAACATCTCCACACACATTATTAAATACCCTCTCTAATGGGTTATTTAACCAAAGATTGAAAAACATCCCCAACTTTTCGCAAAACTTCAAATCTGTAGATTTTATACGCTCAGTTGGGTGTGAGGAATTGTAAATTGGGTGTAGCTATATTCTATGCAGAGAATATATTTGCCCAATGCAGGGGTCTGCTTGGGAGCCTCACGTGGTCCATGGGCATCTGATGTGTGGCTCATAGGCTGCCTGGGGTCATTGCATGGCTGGAGAAGGAGAAGCTTGCTGGCTTAGCTAACTCCATAGCTTGTCCCATTCTTAGACTCCATGGAGGACAGAAGCTAGTGAACCTGTCCTGCCAGCTACAGATAACAGGCGGGCTCAGCTTTGTCTACCAATTTGCTTGCCAATGGTGGACGAGCACCAAGCAATCCCCAAGCATGACCACATCTCGGGAATGGGTGAATGTCACGCTGTTAATGCGTAGAGTAGCTTTTGCAGGGAAGGGCGATTATTTTCTATCTTTGTCCAGACTATCTATTTAATTTAGGAGGATCTGAGGGGATTCGTACAAAATATTTTTAGACTGAATGGGGCTTGTGACTTTGGCTCTCAGGGTAAAAAAGGTTGGGGATCTCTGGCCTAATGTATGAGTGTCATGTTAGTGGAGGAGCCTTCTCACTGTTCTCGTATGTTATGTTATGCTGTCTCTACCTGTTTTTTTTAATAATTAAATACAGAATTTTAAAAAGAATTCCAATCTAGTTTTAGGTCTGCTTTCTGAGAATCATCACTTCAAGTACATATCTGTGTGTTACTTGAGACAGTTTTATATGGAGACAATTAGCGCAGGAATCAGGTGGCCCCGGCTTTCTCTGAGCTGTAGTGGAGGCTTAATGGTAAAGGCCGGCATGTAGAACAGGTGCTTAGGACAGCTGCTCAGGAATCAAGGCTCCTCTCATTTAATTGGTTTTTGCCATCAGAAGCAAATGTCTCTTTTCCTCCAAAATTGCTGTTTCTTGAGTATAAAAGTATTGACGCACTACTCAGTTACCAAAGCTGAGCAATTTCTAGTGTTAAATTTTTGACATCATCCAAATATAGAACTGGAACCCTGAATATATATATATATATATATATATATATATATATATATATATATCCATTTACATTTCACAAATGGAAAGTCTTTTTGGCACATGAAATTAATCTTATGTAATTTATTGTAACCAAGTAAATGAGGACCAGGGGCCAAATATAAAGTCTATATTCCCCATCATAAGAATGCCCCTTACTTCCTGTCCCTATTGGCCCAGTGTCTCAAAACCAGAAACTGTGTTCAAGGCAGCAGTGCCATGGGTCATATAAGTATTCTCCAGATTTAGTTCCACTTTGTCCTGTAGCTCCTCAACCGTGTGTGCTTGTTTGATGTGTTTTGAGCCACTTGACAATTAAAGGGACCTTTCAGTCTTACTTAACAGGATGAGGGGGGAACTGGGCTGGGAATTGGGCTTCCACAGCTGTTATATGGAGCAACACATTCCTCCTTGACATCCCCCCCCCACTGCCTAATTCAGGGTCCCTTTAAAGAGAGAGAGAAAGATAGAAAGACACTACATCATTTGTACAGTCCATTTTGTGTCAATTTTAGTTTAGTGTGGAAACATCACCCACATCCCTTGCTTTTTTTCTTTGTGATTGCACAGCTCACTTCTTGAACACAGAAGGCATCTCCAGTTGGTCATGGCACGTATATGGCCAGGGAAAATTTGATCTCCAACATGGGTTCTGAAACTGGTAGAACCCCAAGGCTCATGGTGGTTTGGAGACACTGGAGATGACCCTTTTCTATGTTTTTTCTCCAGTGTTACATTAAAGATTTGCGTAACTGTACTAGATGATATCACAGTTTTCCCTGCAAGAACACATCATTAAATAATACATTAAAGATACATAGATTGATCATTTGCCATTGTACAATGCCATTCATTGTCATTACTGTAGGTGGTGAACCTTAATGCGGACCTCCAGTCAAAAAGTCAAAGTTTAGTAAATTGCTCCCTTAAAACCCCATCCCTCGCAATTAATAATGTAATATATCTGAGAGGGCTCAAATCCATTCAGATGGTGTGGGATTGCAGCAAGATTTTATGCTATTGAACTGCATGTGGGCAGCCACAATTCTGTCAGGCCTGCTTGTGAAAAACACAGTCTACAATCAAAATGACCCTAAGTCTCCTTGAAATAATGTTGTAATGAAGTAATGTAGCTGTAAGAAAGATCCTAAAAACATTGTATTAACATTGTAAACATCTCTGTGGAACCAAGTGACTTACATAGGTTGATACATAGTTACATTCATCTCCTCCAGCTGCTGTTGATTCAGCGTGTGTGTAACATGAAAGATGCTGATCCCTATTCGGAGGTAAATCTCTCTTAGTTTGGTGTGGGCTGCTTACAGCAAAATCCCAAACTCCAGCCTGCCCTGTATGGAGAGAGAATATGACACAGACATACTGCAGCCATGCTGATCTTTAATGCAGCCACCATTATCCTTCTAACATTCTGTGTGGAAAAATCTCTCTCTGGCTGGTTGGGCTGATCGTAAGGAAGCTCCCAGCTCACCCCCCTCCCATTCATGCTTATGTGTTATCAGGGCTCTCAGGTGTAATCCAAGATGGCGGCTCCCATGTAATTCTAGGTGCACAGTTATTCCAACATCTGCATGGGGTTACGCCCTCTTAAGCAGCATATGGCACTGATCATCAAAGGGGGCAAATAGGAAATTAGGAAAGCAGATTCTTAAACTTCATTTTTTTTTTGACTCAACATCCGCTTTAAAAATGTGTCTCAGAATTTTTTTTTCTAATGTTTAATCCAGTTGTGTGTTTTTGCGCATGTATTGATGTGCGCTATATTTTTATAAAGAAAATACTGCAGGTGAAATGTAGTATCGTACACTGCCTTTTACACACACAAACAACTAATAATTGGTGAATGTGAAGCATTTTGAAAGAGTAATATCTTTCTCAGTGTTTATTATAAGTGATATATTTCAGAAAAATAGGAACTTCAAAAAATGACTGTCACAATATATAATAAATATATAATAAAGCTACAGACCCCCAGCTCCCCAATGTCAGAAATAAACACCCACCTCTGCCCTTTTTATTACATTCCCTGCACCCAACACTTTTACCTGCCAATATGGCCAATCATTTCAACACTTATACATAAAACATGACATTGAGCACAGGCAATGCCATAAAGTGTATTTATTGTGATGATGAGATAATGGAAAATGTAGAGTTGGAAAGACTTATGCTTTACCTAGAGTGAGGACACTAAATGGCCCCCAGAGGAAAAGGTCTTTGTTGTAGCTTCTTTGTTCCATTGCTATTCATATTAATATTTGTCTGAACTTTGGAGCCTCTACGGAATGATAATGTTTACTATAGTTCTGGTGCCCAAAGCATAAAAGCAAAAAGCACTGCTTATATAAAAACAGCATTACCTTCTCTGGAACACAAAGAGGTAAATAAAGATGGATGGTTGGGAGGTGTAAAAAAGGACACTTCTGCTGCCCAATTGTCTTTGACATGTCTCTCTCCAAGTCCTTTGTATAGTTAGATAATAGAGGGGAGAAAGAAAGACTTCCTGTCTATTCAGCATATTTGCTGTAATTTCAATGGTGACCCGAGACCTTTTTTTATATGATGGAGTCATCTACCCAAAGATGGCTGAGAACCTAAGTAACCACACTTAGATAATATTAATACCCACTGCTTTCTGACTTTTTTTTCGGTTTAATACATTCATGCACTAATGCGTACACAGTATGAAACTGATGCTTTTGAGTTTTTTTATACTTATTGTATGCTTGTTTGTCTTTAACTTTTGCTTTAGTATTTGCCCATCAGGTTCAACTATGTTCATAGCTGATGCCCTATTGTTTTGCACTTCCTGACTAGAGGGGTCACTTTGAATTGTCAAGTCCCTACCTTGTACTAAACCTTGTACAGGGCCTGTAGAGGAGAACCGGTCCTGTGCTCACCACTAATGTTGCAATGAGATAGGTCATACTAAACTTGGACTTTTGATTAGCTCAACCTGCCTCAAAACTGGACCTTATTTCTCCTAAAACAATTTTCCTTTCTGTGTGGGCATATTTTTTATCTCCATGTATCTCATAATGTTGGCCATAGCGTCCAGATCTGTGACACATAAATCAGCCCCCTCCTGATCCTGGTAACCCAGTAATAAAGCAATATCCATTTTTTACTCCCACAGCTCTGTCGGATTGGGGAGCCAGAAACAGCCAGTCCTGGTCTCTTGCAGGATGGAGCTCCTATAGAAAAACGTATCTTTTTATTGCCAGAGTTACCTGTATAGGAAGATGGTGGATTAGCTTTGTTTACAGCCAGAGCAGACATAAATCCCCCCTTGTAACACTGTACTACAGACCCATGAACTAATCTAACCTAGCCCCCACATCATCAGTGAGTCTTGCATTGAAATAATGCTTTTCCTAGCAGAGCTCCATTTGACAGAGGCAGCAAGTGGCACTGAATCTTGAGCTTTCTGTCTGATTTTCTGACTTCCTAGAGGTCTGTGAGCAGATGGGCATTACCACCAATGTGGGATGACTGGGGTGGGTGAAAAAGAATTAAAGTAACCCTCTAGTCTAGAAGTGTCAAACTCATTTTCACCAAGGGCCACATCAGCGTTATGATCACCTTCAAAGGGCCAGTTCATAAGACACAAAACAAAAGGGAAACACAGCCATTCAAATGCTACTGGCTACTGGCAATAAAGGGGGTTGTGGTTAATTGATGTTCCCAGGGATTACAGAGGGAGATAAGTATGAGGACTGTGGATTGGGCTTCCTCAGATGGTATGTCATGGTACCATCGATTGGATGCCCCCCATGCTGCCCATTTAAGGGGCCCTCTAGTCTTATTTGAATTGAATTTGACTGTGTGCATACCCACATAGTAAGCCAGAGACTGTGTCCCAGGTCACATGGAGCAGCAGAATGGCAGCAGGCAATGGGGTTATGCAGGAAAAATAGGGAAGCACTGCCCAGTTAATGTCTTGCTGTGTGGAGATGCTCAGTTGGGCATCCTAAACTATACCCATACTGAAGAGGTTGGCCAACCAAATGTTTTTTTTTTTACTTCTTTAACTTCCCCAGACAAAAGTAGACCCCACAACCCCAAGACATGTGTTTTACAATGACATGTGTTATACAACAACCCCCTCCAAAATAATAAGCCCCCAGCCTTGATTACCTGCAGAGGCAGAATGTGATTGCTGAGCCCTTGTCCAGTTCCTGCCTGAGGTGCTGCCACATTTATCAGTGGGGCCCTTGGTGTCTGGGTACCACAGTATGCTGTGAGCACCATGCCACTGTTTGCCACTGATCCTTCTGGTTAACACACAATTGCCCATATGATACATAGACATAATTTATTTGTATAAACCTAAACAGCCTTTTTTACTAACACAGATTTTAAACTCTAACCTCCAAGTCAACTTTTAATAAAAATTGAATTCGATTCCTGGCTGGGCCATGACTGATTTGCACCTAACCTCCAACTGCTCCCTGGGTACCATGGCTAGAGCCACCCATAGGTGTGAGTTCTCACAGCACGGAATAGGGTAAATGCAGAGCACAAATCTCCTATACCTGCTCAAGCATACAATGGTGATATAAACACATTATTATTATTTTTATTATGTTGCACAATCACTCTAATGCTAGCTGAGAAATTAGTGAGACCTGGTTGGCCCTAGGTTAAATGTTACTCTGTGCCGGATTTCAGAATGATGTCCCTCCACCACAAGCAAACACATACATAGGTTTACAAAGAGGCAACAGCAGAGACAGATTGAGATAATGTAGAAGAAGAAATGGGGGAAAAAAGAGAGATGAAGAGAATGTGACAGAGAGAAATAGGGGAACACAGGTGAGGGAAAAAGAGATTTCTGAAACTTTAGACCAGTAGTCCTCAAACTTCCTCCTCAAGGGTCGAGACAGGCCAGGTTTTGCAGCTCTCTATGCTGATGCACAGATGTAATAATTAGGGCTATAGCTCTGTCTGAGCACCAGTTAATTCACCTGTGGAGTAGCATGGAGAGCTGCAAAACCTGGCCTGTCTCGGCCCTTGAGGAGGAAGTTTGAGGACTACTGCTTTAGACTGAGGGACTGCATCATCAAGAGACAGGCAGAAGAAATAGGGAAAGGAGGGAGATGGACTGACTTGGATGGTGTGTGGTATGAGAGGGCAATAGGCAGAAACACTGAAATGTTGGTGATAGAGAAATAGATAGAGGTATATGTGGAGAAGAGGCACCTGCTGAGCCGGCTGAGACCTGAGGCCTAAAGAGGTGTCTTACCAAGAGATTGGGGTGTTGTCCTGTGCAGTCACACATGTCCCCCAAAGACCGGCCATGAGCAAAAGCTACACCTTTGGAAAATGTACAGTCCTTTCATTGGGGAAGAGCATAAAACATGCTTCAATAAATAATGTGTTTTTTTTTTTCAATTTAAAAGCGTAGTTTCACTTTTTTACGTGTGAGTAGGGATGAGCGAACCGGTTCGGACGAACCGGAATTCGCTCCGAACTTCAGGGAAAATTCGATTCGGCACGAACCCGATTTTATTTTGGTTCGTGCCGATCGAATTTTCCCTGAAATAAAAAAAAAAATGCCGGCATGGTGGGAGCGGGCAGGCCGGCTACGCTGTCAGCGGGCGGCGGAAGCCGGCCCGCTGACAGCGCAGCCGGCCTGCCCGCTCCCACCATGCCGGCATTTTTTTAAAAAGCAAACACTTACTTGCATGGTCGGAGCGTGGAGGCCGGCGCCGCTCTCAGGCGCCCTCTGATGACGCGCCCTCTGATGACGCGTCCTCTGATGACAGCTGATGAGCGATTCGTGAAAGTTCGAATCGGGCGAACCCGAATTTCTTGGGGAAATTCGGCGAATCGCCCGAATCAAACTTTCAAGAAGTTCGCTCATCTCTTCTTGTGAGCCTTACTTTGTTGCCTGCAGCAGAATAATCTGAACTGAACTGTGTATATACATTCAGCTGGCCCAGAAATAAATGTATCTTTGCATTTGAATTGTATACATTCTACAACTTTGTAAAAACCCTCATAGCTTTCAAATGTAGGCTCCTACTATTCTTTTGCAAAAAAAGCCCTTTGCTGTCACTCCTAATAATATCCCTGACAGTCAGCCAATCACATGTCACTTTTTGTACTGTGTCCCTTAAATGGCCTGAACTTTGAATGTTTTAACCTTAGTAAGTAAACTCTCAGACAATTAGCTTTTGACACCCAAAGTGACCTGTAATAGGCAGAGATCCTGTGTGCGTAGTGGGCGTTTGACAGTTACAGTGATTGCTGTATTGTACAGGTTGAGGCATGCCTTTCATTATGATCTCCTACTATACTTGTCTTTAATGTTTCATAATATTCATTTACAGAAGAAAAATATAGATAATATCTGTACCATACAAAATATTTATGGCGTGTGGCAGTATCAAGCTAACGCAACAAGAATGATAGGTGAATAATAAAAAAAATAATCTTTTTAAAGGGAATGGCACTTTTTATGCCAAAAACTAATGCACCTTCTGCATCCACAACTAAAAAAGGTGATTCAGCACCAGATGCAAAAAGCACACTGTTTTTTTCTTGAGTAAAATGTGGTTTTCATTTTTATTGTTCACCTAAACTTTTTACAAATGATAAAGAATCTGCCTCTTTGTCTGTGAGGTCTAAAGAAGCAGGTAACTTTTGTGGGACCCTAGTTGAGTATTGATAGTTAAGTATTTCTTTTGCACAGTATTGGGCTGTTGTGGTTACTTCCTTTTGTTGCTTTCCTGTGGAAATCAAAGGATAGGTGTTACATTAGCGTGACACAGTTCTCACTGAAGTACATAGTAGCTGTGGGAAGGGGTGGTAAAAGAAAGGTGACCCCTACTGAGGCATCAAATGCTTATACACACACTCTAGTCACCTTTCTTAGCTTTTGGACTACCAAAATATCCCAGATATGGATGTGAGCATCAGATACGTAGATTATGGAGAAATGTTTGCAAATTTTCATACTACTAATTTCCACTTGCCTTTACTACTACTTTTCCCAAATTATTGTCCCCAATGATTCGCTCATCTCACAAAGCCTGAAATCACCACTACTCCCTCAAGACTGTTGCAGAGTCTTACAATCAGTATTTGCCATTCTGACTTTTGCTTCTGAGAAATGTGCCCAAACATCTGTACCAACCTCTTTTTAGAGTTCCAGATTAATAAGAGTCCTATGCTCATGAGAGTGTCGGACATTTTTCTGTAGCCCCAGCCATAGCCTATTTGGCGGAAAGAACACCGACCGCCGATCACGGATTGTGGAGTTCAGGTAAATGACAGCTGCTTCCTGCTGCACACTTTACATAGACTAAGTTGCTCAGCAACCGTGTTGTGGTTCGGGTTTGCCCCCCAACACTATTGACTATTCACTAAGTACAAAATCTGGAGTCTCCAAAAATAATTCAGGAGAATTTGTCCAATCCAAATGTTTGAACCTGAAGGTAATTTTTCCTCTGTTTATGAAAGGATTTTGTGATTTTTAAATATCTTTTGCACTCATCTAAAGAATAAAATGATATAATGCTCTCAGATTTTACTACTGATTTTCTACGGCCGATGCACCTCTACATTTTCACTATTAGGCTCAACTGGGACCCCTGATAACATACCAAAATATTTTACATTAAAACTAGTATTTTTAGATATTTATTATTTAATGAAAGAGGTCTCCAGCCAATCAGAAGCCACCAGCAGTCAACCAATATTCTAGTTCAGCCTTTGTGCATCCTCAAGTAGTTCATATATGACCCCATCACACAGATAGCCTCCAGGTTTATTGGGTGCAAAAAAGATGAGGCTACAAAGACTGATGAAAGACCATGGTAAAACAGAGCATGGATTGTCCAGGGACAGGCCACATAATGCACAGGTAATATTCACTCAGTGATAAATAGTAAAAACACCCTAGAGAGAGGTCAGTACATTCACTAAAGTCTAGGCTAGGGAAGCACCCAAACTGTGTGCATGTGTGTACTCACTGCCTGTGTTATGTATGAACATACAATAGCCATATATGAACAAAAATTTAAATCCAACCACTATTTACCTGCTGTCCAGGGCCACAGGACAAGGTCAGCACAGTAGTATTAAATAGGCAAGGCCAATCACAGGGAGACAGCTTGAAAACATTGACCTAATCCCACAGAGATCGTCACAGGAATCTATATGATTCCCAGGCTGCTTGATTCCAGCTACCAGGGCTGTGGAGTTGTGGAGAATAAGTCGGAGCTAGTTTTGGCTGGAGTCAGAGTCGGAGTTGGAAAAAAGGTACAAACTTCAACTTCAACATAAAAAATATTCTCTCCCTAATATTGTAAAATGATGTAACTTTCACGAGAATATTAGAAACATTATTCATAAACAGGGGCGGGCTGGTCATAGGGAGACTTTGGGGCCAGTTGGGCTGCTGCTTTTAACACCCACATTCAATCCCTGCCCCTTAGTCTCCCTCTCAGACCTCTGTACCCACCACTATGTACCCACAAACCAAGGCCCTCATGATTGGGGGCCCTAAGCAGTTATGTCTCGGGCCGGCCTTGGGCTGGTAAAATCCAGGGCTGATTTTTGGGCCCAGTCCGCCACTGTTCATAAATATATTTTATGTTCTTTCAATCTTTGTGCAGGTCTAGTGTTCCCCCACAGCTCCTCCTTCATACTTACCAATGGTGGGGAGCCAAGGATTCCATCTTTTAGCACCACCAACTTCTCATGGAGGAGTCCATAGAGACATGCTTACCACCCACTTTTTTACATTTATATTTGGCACCTTATAACCCGCTGCACAGCCTGCAATTGTTCAGGCTGGTAGATGCAGTGTATTCCCATCCACTGTCATTGATGTTTATGTATATTTGCTGCTTGTACTTGTTCTTTTTAATATGTAACACAATGATCATGTATCCTTGATGTATGCCTGGACACCAGATCCTCTTAAAACCACCTCAGTTTTGAACTTTTCTGTAGGTTTTATACATTCAATTGGCAATAAAAGCCACCTTTTATTTTCATAGCATTTTTTATATTTTTTAACATTTGAGGCCATTGTATGCTTGCGCACACATTTTTCTCTGCATTTAGCCCATCCTCACAGTGAGACACACCTGCCCAGATTGGTGGGCTGTCCTAGCAACGGTGCCCGGGTCTGATGTCATGGGTTATGATGAAAATGTTGGTCGAATAGGCTATGCAACACAATTTGGCAAATTCTTTAGCATAGTCCATAGGGTGATTTTTTTTTCATCTGCAAAGGGCGTAGTTTCTCACGAATAGATGTGAGAAGGTTTTGAAAAATATTTTGTACCTGGAATTTAGCTTTTACAGGGCATCTAAAGACGTTTATAATAAATAAGTTATTGCCATACCCCTCCCAAAGCTGATCTTTCTTTATATACCAGTAGATGTTGACTCTGGTCTTCAGCCACTCTAGTTCCTAGCATACCCCCAGCCCCCCATGAGGAAGATATCAAGGAAAGAATGAGGAAATGTAAAGATCACCCAAAATATTATTATCATATACAGCATAGTTAAAGCCATATGCAAAAAGGGCATCAGCTAGCAACACACCCCTGTAACTATGTGCTAGGTTACATATATCATTATTTAGCTATTGCAGTTACAGTTTAACACTGTCTGATTAAATAATTGCCATTTCATACTATCATATTTAGGCTTTTTGATTTCATTTGACCTCTAAAAATAAAGCAAGCGAAACTTCAGCAAGAGAGTGACAGCGCATTTACACAGGAGGCCATGTTACACAATGGTTGAGTGGCTGCTTTCAAACGTTAAGCTGTCAACTTTAACTTAAATTCGTTTTTTAGGTCAGACAATAGTTTTTTCGCTGAGTTGAATAATATCAGGAGACAGTCCCAATAGCCATTCTTTTGTCCTTTTATCCTGCGCAGCAGTGCTTTACCAGTCACTACCCAGTCATCAAGGTTTGCTTTTCCTCTTTTTTTAAATCACTGATGTCCCTTAACCCTTCCACCGAACTTAGTTACACCAAGAGGATTAACCTGGACCTGGAGCTTAACCAGATAGTGCCGTGCTAAATGCTCATTTTATATTACTTTATATTCTTGTTACATCTTCTAGTCTATAATAAACCCTTAAAAGTAGCACATAGAATTATATATATTTACATGCACACAAGGAGGATAAGTATAACTGGTGTTGTAAGCAGAATGTGGACTGCAGGGTTTCAGGGTCAGGAAATGGGCCTTCTCAGTCTCAGGAGCCTCTACCATGGCAGCCACATGGAAAGGCAGCCCAGGAAGTGAGAAGAAAGGATAGCTATTAGAAGCACCAAACCAGGGGGTAGAATTAGAGAAGAGAAGGTTTGTTTTTGAACTAGAAGCCTCCTTCCCAGGCAAGAATTCAATTTTAAAAAGCCGGATGAAGGGGGGGGCGTGGCCTGGCCATGGAGGAGTGAGGACGTGAAGCTGTGCGCTCTGCCTTAACCCCTGATCTAACAGTCGACCAAGGCTCCCTAAACCCTCCTAACCCGGCGTGATGGGGAGTGGGAGAAAGAAGAGGGCCGGGGCATCAGCCAAAAAGCCCCCCAAGAAAGATATCGGCACCTTTTTCAGCAGCCGGGACCTGACGGGACGGAGAGCCCAGCCAGCCAATATGGCGCCCAGCCGGCTCCACGAGGGAGAGGAGCACCCGGGGGACCGCAGCGAGAAGACGGGGGCTGTAATGGGGCACGGGGAGCCCCTTCAGACAACCACCCTGCAGCATACCTCAGAACCGGGTCCTCTAGCGGCGACTCAGACGGGCGGTGTGGCCGCGATCTGCCCGGGGACGGGACTGACGTCATCGAGCCGCACGTTTGCAGGTGAGGCGGGGGAGAGCCGCGGGGAGCCTCGCAGCGACTCGGAGCTTGTATCGGAGGCTGCACGTCAGCCCGAGCCTGCTTCGGCCCCGCCGGGAAGAGCCTCTGCTGAGGTCGGCGGCGGCCGGGGGCGGGCACCGGCGGAGCGTCACGTCACCTCTGCTGAGGAGCTGGAGCCCCAGAGATCGGGCTGTAATGAGCCCTCACCTCCATATGCGCCCACACTACTGAACACCACTGACTCTCCTCCACACAGTTATAACAGCAAATGCAGCCCATACACAGAGATGACATCCAGGCATGGGGGATTAAAGGGGCATGACATCTTGGCCTCACCCTCTGGGCTAGACCCTTTGACCCCTGAATGGCCATCTCCGGTGCTGCCAAACCGTGTATCCCGCACCTGGGGAGACAGCCCAGAACAGGGCAGACAGATTGTCTGGGCGGACGTTCACTCAGCCCCTGGGGGTTCTGAAACTGGGCGATCCCCACATCCGCCTTCCATAGACGCTTTGCCCTTGGAGTGGTCCCCTGGGTCCAGCATTGATCCACCAAGCGGCCTGTCCCCTGTTCGCAACCCTGGGGAGGACTCGGGAGGCCTGAACCCTGCTGGATTACCTATTGATGATGGAGGATCTCGCGACTCCAGCCAGGGGATACCCTCAGCCCAGGCTCCGATCAGACAACTGCTCCCTCAGCCTTCTGCTGATCCTAGTCTTCGAGACCTTCTTCAGTGCCTCCCGACTAAAGCTGAGCTAAAAGCGGATCTAGAGGCGGTCGCTACCAGAATTGAGCGAGCCCTGCGCAGAGAAATCGAGGACCTGCAACAAAAATCCTCTGCCTTGGATACTAGAGTCGCGTCACTTGAGGACTCCCGCTCAGATTACGAGACGCGCCTGGCGACCCTTGAAAGAAATCAAGAGCTGCATCATCAACAACTGGTGGACATTAGACTCCAGACGGACGACCAGGAGAACAGAAACAGACGTAATAATCTGAAGCTCCGAGGCGTCCCGGAATCGATCAGATCGGAAGACCTACGTTCATGGGCGACGGAGTTGTTCAACGGCCTGTTAGGCAGACCACCCGATACCGAATTGATCCTGGATCGGATCCACAGGGTGAACGGGCGCCCAGCCGGAGACCCTCAGGCCCCCAGAGACGTTCTGTGCAGAGTTCATTTTTTTCTTATTAAGGAGGATATCTTACGCTTGGCTTGGGAGAGGGGAGGAATTGGATGGCAGGGCTCACAAATCACGATTCTGCCGGACGTGTCGCGTCGCACCCTGCAGATGAGACGTGTGTTGAGACCCCTCCTCGACAGGATACGAGACGTTGGTGCCTCTTACAAATGGGGTCACCCATTTCATCTTGTAGTACGCAAAGACAACGCCACGTTTGCCCTTAGAAGTAGAGCGGACCTCCCGGGAATGTTTGTCTTCTTAGGATTGGATCCTTTCCCGGTCCCGGACTGGTTGGCGTTTGACCCCCCACACCCCTTGCCACAGAGGGCCCCCCGGAGGCCCCGGAGGGCCGGAGTTCCGGGGAGGGGCGCCCCTGGGCCGGTCCGGGGTCGCTGAGCCTTTCCTTGGTGCCTTTTCATTGCCCCCCCCTCCAGGTGAGTGCTGGCTGCTCTCCCTGGTGCCCGCCCCCGCCTTTCACACCCTATTGACATTCTATCACGAGCTTCGTGTTCAAGAGTGACTTCTGCACAGCGCACTGGCTTTGGTTCTTTGGATTTTGGGTGGGGTGGGGTTGGGCTGTCGGGGCGTGCCCCCCCCGGGCGGCGGGGGTGGGCTGGCCTCCCCCCGTCCCGTCTGTCGCATTGGGCGGGGGGGGGGGTTGCTTGCCTGCCGTGAGCGGCCGCCGGGGGTGGATGCAGTGTGGCGTTTTACTGTTGGCCCCGCTGGGGGGGAGGGGCTCTCTAGTGTTGCTAATGGTTCAATGGTGGATGGGTCCTGTTTGAGGGTTCACTCTGAAGTTATTTGTTACTGTTACATGTGTTGGGTTTTTGGCTTGTTGGAAATTGATGCATTTCTGTGGGTTGAAATGAGTGTTTTCTTGACAATACCGGGGATCTCCTGCTCTATGGAGAGATGAGGGGGCGGAGGGGCCTGACCCATAGCCCTGCATAATGAGGGGCTGGCTCCTGAGTTGCTAGGCCACCTTCCACAATAAACTTACCCGCGCTGCCCTGTCGGACTCTGACCGGCGGATAGCGTGTGGCGTTTGAGGACATTGTCCTCAATATTCTTGCTTGCCCTCCTCTGTAAGGAAGGGCTTTTTGGGTTTCCTTCTCTCACCTTTTTACTCTTTTCTTTCTTATTTCTGTACCCCTTCGGGGCCTCTAACTTATACCCCTCTACTTCCTTTCTATATCCTCTTTTGTCTCTGTACCCCATTGGGGTCTCCAATCTCCTTATCTGCCATCTGTCTTGCACCTACCGCTGTCTTCCCTGGGGCCCGGCCCGTCTCTGACCACGCAGTGTACCCTCCCACGAGTTGTGGCTGCGGCCTTGAGTTGCCATGGCGGGTATTAAGATCTGCACCTTCAATGCTAAGGGGTTGAACGTCCCCGAGAAAAGAGCAAAAATATTGTACGGACTCCATAGGGAGGGGGCGGATGTCGTCCTACTACAGGAGACACACTTTTGTCAGGGGAAAATCCCGGAGCTTAGGAATAAATACTATGACAGATGGTTCCACAGCCCTAATCCAGAAAATAAATCTAAGGGGGTCTCCATTGCAGTCCATAGGGGTGTCCCTCTGGAGCCACTGGAATCGAAGGTGGATCCGAATGGCAGATACCTTTTTCTTCAGTTCACACTCTATGGAGCCAGGTACACCCTTGCTAATCTGTACCTACCAAATCAGGCCCAGGTGGAAGTTGGTCTTGGGATACTGCGTATACTAGAGGAGTTCTCAGAGGGCACCCTGGTAATAGGGGGGGACTTAAATCTGGCCCTTGACCCGCGTCTTGATTCCTCCCAGGGTAAATCGGGGATACCTTTCTCTAAACTGCATAGGTTCCGTGACGCACTCCGCACCCTCCAAGTGGTGGACACCTGGAGGGTCCAACATGGAGGGGCGAGAGACTACACATTCTTTTCCCACCCCCACAACACATATAGCAGATTAGACTACATTTTTCTTAGCCACCATGCGCTCTCGCGCGATCCTGACACCTCTATTGGACGGATGTTGTGGTCAGATCACGCCCCTGTTTTCTTGAGCCTCCCGATCCCGGAAGTCGGCCCTAGACAATACAGCTGGCGCTTAAACGACAACCTGTTGAAAGACGCTGGGTGTCTAGCTGAAATTAAGACTTCCATAACTAATTTCCAATCTGACCATATGAACGACCCAACCCCACTTCCATTGCAGTGGGAGGCCCTCAAATGTGTGCTTCGCGGGGTCTTCATTAAACACGGGTCCAGGCTCAAGAGGGACAGGGCGAAACAGATTGGGGTTGCTCTGGAGCGCATCCGGGAATTGGAGGAGACACACAAGGCCACCCCCACGCAAGCTGTCTTGCGGGAGTTGCTGGACGCTAGGCAGGGTCTGAGGAGCCTGTACGATCAGTGCTTCCTCAAATATCGTGACAGATTTAAGGCCCGTATCTACGAGCACAGCGACAAGTGTGGTAGGATGCTGGCTAGGTCCCTCCATCCCAGGCAGGGCGGCATGTTTGTCCCTATGATCAGGGGGGGGGGAGCGGAGCTCCATACGACTCCCCAGATAGCGGGCGAGTTTCAAACCTTTTACGCTAAGCTTTATAACCTTGGACCCACTCCTACCCAGGACCTGCTCCAGATGGAGGGCGCCCCGATAGTGGAGTATATTAGAGACACGGCTCTTCCGACCCTGCCCGCTGAGGACAGTGACTTGCTTGAAGACCCATTTGACCTGGAGGAGGTAGTTAAAGCAATAGGGGAGGCCCCCGCGGGTAAAAGTCCAGGCCCTGATGGGTTCACCCCCAGATTTTATAAAACATTGGGGGCCCTGATCGCCCCTTTCCTGGTTAAGGTGTTCAACTCGATCTCTGACGGCTGTCCCTTCCCGAGACAGGCCTTAGAGGCACACATCGCGGTCATACCTAAACCTGGCAGGGACACCACCCTGCCGGGCAGCTATAGGCCAATCTCATTGATCAATGTTGATCTGAAGATATATGCCAAAATTATTGCTCTTAGGCTACAGCCGCTACTCCCCTCTTTGATTAACCTAGATCAGGTGGGGTTTGTCTCGGGAAGGGAAGCGAGAGATAACACTATCAAAACGATATCTCTAATGCATTATGCGCAGTCACAGGCTACTCCAGCGTGCGTGCTGGCGGTGGATGCAGAAAAAGCGTTCGACAGGGTGCATTGGGGCTTCCTGAGAGCCACACTGGATCAATTGGGCTTAGGTCCGGTTATGTTAGCGAGAATCATGGCCCTGTACAAGGAACCCAGTGCAAAAGTAAAGGTGAATGGCTCCCTGGCTGGTTCCTTTCATATTCGTAACGGCACTCGGCAGGGGTGCCCCCTGTCTCCGCTGCTCTACGTGCTAGTGATGGAGCACCTGGCCAACGCGCTGAGGGCTAACCCAAATATTAAGGGGGTCGTCTGCGGGGGAAGGGAGCATAAGCTCTCTCTCTTTGCCGATGACCTGCTCATGTACATAACCTCACCTCACACATCCATGCCCTCTGTTCTGGCAGAGTTCAAGCGCTTTGGCGAACTGAGCAATTTCAAAGTGAACTTATCCAAAACAGAGATCTTGAATGTCTCGTTAGACGCAGAGACTCAACGCCTCTTACAAGCAAACTTTCCCTTCAAGTGGCAGGAGGAGGCTATAAAATACTTAGGCGTTCAGTTACCTTCTGATCTGGGGAAGCTATATAAACTTAACTATGCCCCGCTCTGGCACTCCACGGTTGCTGGCCTTAACTCATACAACAAGAAACAATACTCATGGTTGGGTCGTATAAATATCCTTAAAATGGATATCCTCCCCAGGTTCCTTTATCTTTTCCAGGCAATCCCTCTGGCACCGGAACGGGGTTTCTTCCAGTCCCTTCAGCGGGTCTTCTTCAAATTTGTCTGGGGTAGCGGGAGACCCAGGATCCGGAGGGAGACGCTTTTCAGGTCTAAATTGAGGGGGGGACTTGGGGTTCCGGACCTTCGGACCTACCATGCTGCCTCGGTGCTGGTACGTCTTTCAGATTGGTTTCATCATAAAGATGATAAATGTTGGGTTGGTATAGAGGGAGATATTTCCCCCCTTGGTCTGGTGGCCCTGCCCTGGGTGGACCCCTCGCGTAGGCCCGAGACTCGGAGTTTACCCTACCTGGTGGGCCCTTTGTTGAAGATTTGGGATAGGTTCTTGAGACGGGGAAGATTGTCGGGCAGACCGGGTCCACTCACCCCACTATTTGACAATCCGTCCTTCCCACCGGGGGTGAACGTTAAGTCCTTCCTTATATGGGATAGATCTCATGACACCAGGTTGGGCGATATAGTGTCGGGGGTGGGTCCCCCCTCCCTCCCAGATCTGCGGGCCCGAGGAGAACATGGGAACATCTCCTGGTTCTTACATGCCCAGCTGGTCGCTTATATCAAGTCCCTTGCACCGGTCTCGAGCCTCTCCTGCCCTCTCACGCCTCTGGAAAGAGTTCTGCGGGACCCTTCCCCCCCTAAACATGTGATATCCCTTTTCTATAGGATTCTCCGAGATGGGGAGGAGGAGGGGGAATCGCCCCGATACTGTAAGAGATGGGAGGAGGACCTGGGACAAACATTCGAGCCCGGCGAGTGGGAAAAATCCTTTGCGCTCACTCACAGACTGTCTGTGGCGTCCAGAGCTCAGGAGCGAAACTACAAAATCCTAGCGAGGTGGTATAGATGCCCATCGGATCTTGTGAGATTTGGGGGAGCGGACACTGGGGACTGCTGGAGGTGCGGCGGGGCTTCGGGGACCATGCTGCATATTTGGTGGGAGTGCCCGAGGGTGAAGGCCTTTTGGGAGGGAGTACTGGGAATCTATGAACACCTGACACTTGAGAAGGTCCCACACACCCCGCAGGTTACCCTCCTGTCGATGATCCCCGGATCGGTGTCAACAAATAAAAAGGGGTTACTGAGGCATCTACTCACGGCCGCCAGGTCGGTGATACCCAGGCATTGGCGTACTAAAGTTGTCCCGTCCCTGGTGGAGTGGTACGGGGAGGTCGAGAGCATTAAGAGGATGGAGGAGCTGACTCTGGAGGGGGTGGAGGGAGGCACCCAGAGGTTTCTAAAGACATGGACCCTTTGGGAGGTCTCGCGGGCTTCCCCCGACTTTCGGATACTGCTGGAGCGTGGTTGAGTTTGGGGGGGGGGCCTTGGGAGAGGGCTTGACCCTTTGGTGGTGACGGGGGGTTTGGCCGGCCGGGGGGGGGGGGGGGGGTCGGAGACGGGGCCGCTGGGTTCCGGAAGCCTAGGTGTTTTGTTTCCTTTCCTTATCTTCTTCTGCCCCTCTTTTTGAAATCTTCTCTAGGCAAACTCTTTCTTCTTGTTCGTTATTTCCTTTTTTCTCTTCATCTCTACTTTCTTCTCTGGGTCCGCGGGGGGATGGCTATGGTTGCTGTAAATTGAAATTGGGCGGGCTTGTGGATAAACTGGGCAATATTGATGGTTGTTTGTGATTACCCTGTGCCTGACCTTTCAGTGGGCCCAGATGGGAACGAACCTTCCTATACTGACTGAGACAGTGACCCATTTGCTGAGCCGCCGTGTCATTCTCACCCTGCGACCCTCTTTGATATTGTGTCTTCTTCTGTTCTATATAAGTTGTAAAATCTTAATAAAGACATATTGAAACAAAAAGCCGGATGAAGCCGGGCCCTGATCCAAAGAAATGAAGCAAAAAGTAACTAGTGGTTGTAGAGAGAAAAGGAGGTGGTCTTCACGAACTAGGATTCTCTTATCAGACAGCCATTTGCCGGTCATTATTTAGTGGTGAAGGGAATGAGTTTGAGGTTTGAGAGCACTACCCAATGTTATTTGTGGGAGAATTTCCAAGAGCCAAATATAGACAGTATAGTCTGAAAAGGTAGCTCATCATCACTGGTAATCCATGTGTATGCCATACTGGAAACTGGAACCAGAATTGTAACTTGCAGCACTCAACTCACAATGTGGCCAGTGCCAAACGGGTCAGTTTTTTAATTTATATATGTAAATGCCTGAAATGCAGACAAGAAACTCATCCCTCATGCCTTTGCGTGGTGTCTGGCCATAATTCAGCTACTTACACTACCCACTGGATGCCTGGAAACCGATGGTCCTATTTTCCTGACAGCTGTCACCTGAGCCACAGTGCAATGGAAATGCAAAAAACAGAGGTAATTAGGCAGATGAGTGTCCCAAATCAGGCCTGGGAGGTGGGGGGCAGGGCAAATCTCAGTTGGGTGTCTGTGATTTTAAAATAATGTCTTTCGTCACTTTAAATTGTGTTGTAATAAAGATGCTCTCAATAACAGGCCACAAATGCTGATTCAAGATTAGAGAGACTCCCAAAATATAGGAAAATAGTAATTTAAAAAACTCTTATTTGTACAGATTTCCGATTGCCAGGACTTATTTTATCTTATAGGGGCATATCTAACAGTCACACATCCCTGATGCTAAATGTTAAACCTGTTTTTGTACTGAACAGAGCAGAGAAGAATGAAAGAAGAAGCCACTTTAGCTCCAGTAGCAGATAATGCCAACAAATGTATTCTTATATCGAAAAGGAGCATTAACCTAAAGACATTCAATGATTTTGACTCCTGTAGACTACAGTATAAATCATAGCATACAAAACTCCCAGGCAACTCATCTCTCCTGCTCTGTTGCTTTTAGATGACTATTTCATCTAGTTATAACTAGAGATTGTGATGTAACAGGAAATATTGCAACAGCATAGGGTCTACAGTTACTCATCAGTTACATTCCAGTACCTACATCTAATTGATGCACAACGTTATTGTTTACTACTGTTCATAGGTTTATCTACGGGTTAAAGGGCCTTGATACAAGAATACAACAAACATCGCCATTTAATTATTTTAAAGAAAATTGCATTTAAAGTCCAAGCTTTTTTAAAAACATAATAACTGACTTTTTGTCTTTGTTGGTATTCTAATGGCTTGAGCAGAAGATCAAAAATGAGTGTACAGTACATGGCTGTTAAATAAGGAAGCAGTCGTGATGGGCCCCATGACCTCTGATGCTGTTGCTACTATTGCACCCCACATACAGTAGCTAGACTTTTGTACTGCACCAATAAAAACTACATATGACATATTATTCTAGAGAGAGCTTTAATAGATGAATTGACTTTCATTCAAACAAGACAGCTCTGCTCATTTTTGTTGCTTGTGTCAGTGGCCATTTTTCTTAAAAGAGTGTTCAAAATGTAAAGACTTAGAATATGAATCCAGAGCGGCTCACAAATATGCTCAACCTTCGGCTTTGTCTTGTACACTCCCTTTCGGGTCTTTCCACGGAAGTACATGGAGAGAGATTGAGTAGATTAGAGGCATCCCAGAATGGAAACATATTTAAATAAAGATGCTTCCTGAGGTTACGGAAGGACAGGAAAAGCGCTGACAATTACTTAAATAAACAGCGTTCAGGCAAAACAAAATCTCTACAAAAGAAACAGAAAACAGCTGATTAAAAGTTAGAACATTTCTCGGGTGTGTTTATTTACTGTATTAAGAGATTTCAGGTCACTACCCTGGAATTACTGAGCTGGGCTCAGGGATATGGTGGGCAGGGTTTATAAATGAGCCTTAAGATTGCTCTAATGAGTTATTTCCTAACTCACAGAAAGTATTTCCTTAGTCACAGGAGATATTTCCAAACCTTTAAAAAATATATTTGAACTAATAGAGGTTACAAAATATAAGGTGAATAGAGTCTGTAAGACTTTTGGACCAGTGCTTTCTTTGTTTATCGTTGATTCATCCTCAAAAACGAAACTCACATCAGCTAAATATAAAAATATTCGGTTGCCAGGTGATTCAGAGAACCAAACAGAATTTTTCCGCATGTGTGAGACGGCGTGAGATTTTTCATTTTACTCTCATCTTACACTTGTATTAGTGGGAGTAAAATGGATGCCATGCCGGTACCACTGCCCGATTGCCTCTCTCTTGGAGAGTCTGGTGTCCATCGGTATGAGCCCAGTGTTCCTACCTCCGAAATCCCTGGAAGAGCAACAGACCGGTTATTAGGAAGAGATGGAGGCCTCTGAGGCCTGGGTTACCAGCCCCTATGAATGGTGTCCAGGTTTGTTGGCTCAGGGAGGGTTTATTTTTAATAATTAATTTTTAAACAAAAAATATATACCGCAAGTCTTTTTCTGGCATGCTCATGGCTGCTTGACCACTATTCACAGATGTCTCAGGAAATAATGCATAAAGCTCCCTTCACTGTATTTAGTATGGGCATGGCAGACACTACCTTATCCTGTAGCCTCTGTCAGTGGGTGGAAAGCAGGGACCAAAATCTTCAGAACTGTCTGCCATAAAGAAATGGAGGGACATCCCGCAGCCACCCTTATTCTATCACCCATACTGTTCGATAATGTGAGGCGGCATTTCAGCTTTGAGTGGACGCAGGAGGAAATGTACGTGCTGACAATGATTCAGTATCATGCATGTGGATGGCGCAAGTACGTTTTGAGGATTTTTTTTTCAACTGTGCCAAGGTGTTGGTATAGGAGCAGTTTTACTTTAGAGTCATGCAGCTGCCATGAAAGTGAATGGGAACTTTAAACCGGACCTTCAGCGTGATTTAATGAACAGCCCAAACTCTTAAAAACGGTTCCCCAGCATCTAAAATTAATATATTTTACGTTTTTAGTCACTAACTTATTATTCTTTCCCCCACTGGGCTGCAACTCTGTTCAGGAATTTAGGATACGGGCGCCGCCATCTTGCCTCAGAAGCATCACACTTACTGAGGAGAGGAGAGTGGGATAAGGTACAGGGGGCGGGTTATAGCTGTGCTTTGCTCAGACAGAGCAGAGCTGGGGTCAGGTAATGGTCAGCAGTCCTAGAATGCAGAGCAGCACAGTCAGGAGGCACTTCCTGTTTGCAGGCTGCCTGATAAGATGGCAGCTTCCATAAGCCGCCATCTTGGATGTTTAAAGGCTCATAACATGCAGTAGATGCAGGTAGGATGATTTTTAATGTGGGCAATCTGTATGTACAGGGTGTGGGAAACATATAAGATAGACTCTTATTCAGAGTGAAGGTCCGCTTTAAGATGGGGTGTCAGAGAAGATGTGAATGCTGCAGAGGTAAGAAGTGGCACTACATAGTAAGTGGTGGCCTTGCCTAGTGCTGCAATAGTGGTCTCTATTTTTTAGTCTTGCCTAATTAGGATAAAGGAAAAAATGAGTGCAATATTTACTGAAACCATGGTTTACCATTCTTAAAACCTTTCTTGATTCTGTCTCCAGCGTCTCCTTTTTCTTTGGATAAGAAAAAATCATTCACACCTCATTTGTAAGAATAACTTCTATCACAGGGGCAGGTTTAGCATATGAAAAACGATGTTTTCTTTGATATAAAAATCTTTGATGTTCTCACCTTACTGAATGAAACATAGTAACAGTGGCATTGTAAAGGTATTTCCTGTCCGGTGATACACCTATGGTCAGGTGTTACAAGTCAATGACATTGATAACAATAGCCCGGGTGTTACATGTCTGCAGTCAGTTCATATTCTGCTCAGTGCCCGGGGCTATGTCACAAGTCAATGTATCTCTTCTGACTATATTACACACATCCCGTGACATCTCACTTAAGAAGGATTTAAGTTAGATCACTGCGGCACTCGGTATTGCCTTGGGACAGGTTCACATACTGTATGCGGCAGTTATGTGTCTACATTCTGCTAAAATAAAATGTCACCATGTTCTATCCTGGCTGGGTTACTTTTCTGGACATTTACATCATGTTCATTTTGTTTTGCCAACTCAGCTATGTCTGTGTATAATCCCTGTGCTTTAGTGTTGTCTGCCTGTTTCCTCAGCAGTTCCTGATCCTCTTTTTATACTGGTTGGGACTGTTTAATGACATCACTTACACTTTGTCCAGCTGCCAGCTTTTTGTGCCCAGTGTGAGCCAATGAGCAATGTTTGTCATTATTAATTAAAAAAAAATGGACCCAATTGGGGGTCATATAAATGATAAATTACATAACAATAAATAATGGTCTGCTACAGAGAAAGAATGGCATATGCATGTAAATGTTTAAAGAGGACCAATACCTCCATTATGATCCATTATGATAACCTCTTTTTATGGATATCAGCATTACTCCACCAGGCTGCTGTACACATCTCTCCCTGTACCCACATTCTCTGGGCCTAACCCTGCTGGACATCCCAAATCAGGATGCCTTCCTGGAGTTAGGAACAGACCAAAATTCATTTTTGATTTTTGGTCCAATTTAGAACAACTACATGGTAGGGTGTTATTTTAAAAATACCAACCTTTTGACTTGATCCAGCTGTTAAATATAGGTGTGCCAGCTTACCTATTATTATTATTGTTTATTTATATAGCGCCATCAACTTCCATAGCGCTTTACCTAAAAATATATAATAAAATAGAATCCATTGCAATGAAATATAACCATGAAATAACAAGTGTAAGAGCAGGGGATGCATCATATGCAATTCTGAGAGATACATCTTTAGTCATATATGATGTTTATCAATGTTTTCTTGAGATGAACCAGGTTAGCGGTGGCCATTAGAACACCAATTGCTGATGCTCCCTGCTCCTCCACCTTTTAAAGCGGGCTTGGTGTGCTTCCATTTAAAGTGGACCAACACCCAGGGGTGATCGGCCCGGGAATCTATAAGATTCCCAGGCCGATCACCTCCCTTACCGCGGGGCATCCGAGATCGGGATGTCCCGCGGGGTGAAACCCCCCCCCAAAAGCCCCAAAAAACCTTACCTTGTGGGCGACGGATCAGCCGCCGCCGTCTCCCGCGCCCTGTAAGAGGGGGCTTTTGGGGGGGTTTCACACAGCGGGGCATCCTGATCTCGGATGCCCCGCTGAAGTGGACCAACACCCAGGATAGTGAAAATCCTGGGTGTTGGTCCACTTTAAGTGAGTCATAGCAATGGGACAGAGAGGCCTGGCCCACTAATGAGACGGGGGAAACCATAACCTTGCACAGCAATGACAATCTTAGAAAGGTTGATTTACGTACTGTGAGCATTTTTTCTCACTTCTTGCAAGTTTTTGTAAAGAAAACACCTCTTCTCATAATTGTTTTCCTCGGTACAATTCAGCACCTTATTTAACTTATTTAACAGAATAACAGACAGGCTCAGCACCTTGCGATCATTTGGCACACAATAATGGACTCTTGAAAATGCCATAGAATTCCAGGGAAATACCCTTTAATAACAGTGTGGAAACAAGTGTCACACGTTTATTGTGCATGGGAAATGCTATATATGTATAGAAAATATATTTATATATGTGCAGTATATATGCCATGGTTATTACAATATGGCACACAATAAAATGTAAATCAAAAAGCCAAAAACATAAACAAAATAAAAATAATCAACATGCGCAATAGATGTTCTTGATATTTATAAGCTTGACGCCCAAATTTCACCCAGTGAATCTCAGATGCAGTCAGATGATGCCTAGACCGGAGACAATTATAATTACCAGTTGAATTTCCTAGTGAGAGATAGAAATATTTGCAGTAAATCTACGTTTTGAACACTGGCAGACAATAGGGTTGATTCAGAGCTCCTTTCTCACCTTTTTTTTGCGTGAATATTTCCATTCTCGTTCATTTTTTCCCCTCGTCTGATTCAGCAAAGCCTTTTTTCTGCAAGAACTTTAGTGTGAAATGTTTTCATTTTTGCATGATTTTTCATTTGGTAGCAAGACCATAAAAGTCCACAAAAATAATGAGAAAGGGGCTCTGAATCAACCCTAATAGGGTTGATTCAGAGCCCTTTCTGGCCATTTTTTTGTGTGAAAATTTCACACGTCCATTTCTCTCGTCCATTTTCCCCCTCGTCTGATTTAGCAGAGCCTTTTTTTTTCTGTGAGAATTTTTGTGTGAAAATTTTCATTTTTGTAAGATTTTTCGTTTGGTAGCAAGACCTCCAAAAAATGGTGAGAAAGGTGCTCTGAATCAACCATTATAGGTATACGTCACCAATTCAGCACCAACCCATCCCCTAGTTTTAAATGGAGCCTTCTTAAAACAGATACACTTGCTAACAAAGTATAACAGAATTACCCACCATTCTTAGCCAGTGGGTGGAGCCCATTGCCATGTGTCTTTAGCATAACTAGGCACGCCCTCTGTCTACAGAGACTACTTGAGCATAAACACACATTTCTTCAGTTAGATTTTAAAAAAAGATAAACTCAGCTCACCCAAAAACTCATCCAAACTTTGTTTTCTAAAAGTTGACCTGGCACATAACTGGCCAACTCTACTGGATGTCAACAAATCACATGGCCAGCGAGGAGAACTTTAGGGCTAAGTAGTATAGGCTAATAAAAGTGGAGAAGCATATGGCAAGTCGAGAAGCATATGGCAAGCCGAGAAGCATATCAGGCCATCTTTAATTATTTTTTAGTAACCTTTCTGAGAACTTTACACTAGACCCTTATTGTTGCAGAAACAATAGTAATTCAAAATTAACATCTTTTTTTTACTTTCTTTCTTCTCTCTTCTTTGCTATAACATGTCAGAGAGAAGTAAAGTTCCTTATCCAGCCTGTTGATGACAGGGACACTCTGTGTTCTTGTGGGTACGTAAAACTATCAAAGATTGACACTGTAGTTGGGATCTAATTTACATTACATATACCTGGCAGTATGTTAGAAGTCAGAACAAACGCTTTCAACACCGTGAGTGCATATCATGTTCAATTTTATTATGTATGGCTAAGTGAGATACAATGTCCCCTGCTGTAAGGACCCAGTCACCAGGACTTTACTGTGCACTTGATAATAGCAGAAGAGACAAGGTGAATAAACGCCTGGGTAAGCTCTGGGTAAATAGCGAATAGCTGGGCTGTATTTTCTATCAGTCAGTGGTCAGTGGTCTGTCCCTAGAGCAGTGTGATGCAGGGGGGCACGACTGTCTGTTTTTTTTTTTTTTTGTGGGATCTTACTTGTCCTACCATATTGAACATTTACAATTCTCTATTGTGAATCTGAACTCTGAAGGTAATTTGCCTTCTCAATAGAAATAAATAGAGATATAGAATCCTCGATCACCCTTTTTTTATTTTAAATTATCACATCACTTCTCAGCTTTGGTTGATGATGTATTAGGATCTTATGTGCACTGATTTTCATTTTCTGGTGGTAATCATTACGGGGTATGATAAATAATGTCTGTGCTTTTGTTTAAGTGGTGTCCTGACTAAAGAAATCCTAGGGTGATGTAAATCTTAAATACAGCCGTGGAACCTGGTCACCATCTCCTGTTTTTTTATATTCTAGTGGTTCAAGTGGAGCTCAAGCATTATGATCCCACCCACGGCCATATACAGTATTTTTCGCCCTATAAGACGCAAAAAAAAGGCAGAATGGAAACTCACCTTTCCATCCCTCCCACGTTGCTGGCCAGGCCGCCAGGAGGAGTGGCAGGCAGGCAGGCAGCCAATCCCTGTCCGGCTCCCCCGCCACTTGCGCTGTTCCCGTCGTCCTTGCTCGGTCATTGGCCATGCTCACCCTCTGTATGGAGCAGGGTGTTTGCTCTGTCTGTGCAGCGGCCGCAGCAGATACAGCGAGGATGGGGGGCAGAGATTGGCTTCCCTGTCTGTCTGCCTGCCTGCTGCTCCTCCATCTTTTGGCCTCTCTTGGCTGTGGCGGCCTGGCCAGCAGCGTGGATACGATGGAATGGTGAGTTTACTTTTTTCTTTTGCCAGGGAGGCCGATTCATTAATAGCGGCAGGTAGCGACAGTTGAGCGACTGTAGCGGCATTTTCAGAGCGCCCGCTAGTAGTCGCTGTGCTTGGCCGTTGTTCGGTTGTTGATAGCGACTCAGTCGGTGTGGCGTAATGTTGAATACAAGGTTATGAGTCGCTATTTGACAGGTTCCGCGATGTATGGGTGCGCATGATAGCGACTGGTCAGAGCGACCGGCTTCCACCGTATTCATCAAAAAATCACGCTCAAAAAATTCAAGAACTGTGAAATGCATGTTTAAACCCCAGAGCGCTGGAGGCGATGTGTTAAAAGTAGTTTTTTAACCCCCAAACCACCATATTTTTGGAAACCAAAAAAAAAAGTATTTTAAATAATTTAGTAATATGAATACATTAATATCAGACCTGTAATATCAATTCTGTACAATTTTCTTTTTAATTTTTTTTTCCCTTAAAAAAATTATCTAAAATGGCAGAAGTGGTCACAGAATTTTTCACATTTAAAAAAAACAAAAAAAACAAAAAACAATTAATAACAATTAATTATGAATATTTAAAGATTGTTCCATTGAAATGCATTGGAGAGCGCCAGGTAGCGAGAGGTCATACCTGTCGCTGTTCAAGGTCGGACGCTGGCGCTGTGGGCTGAGGCTGGAATAATGATGAATGAGTGGCTATATGGCGCTATCTCAGTCGCTAAGCAGGATTGGCTTGATAAATGTGTGATTGTGGTGGGGAGCCGGCGTTCTCGTGGTGGTGCCCGTCATTACCGGCCGCTCACCAGTCGCTACCTGTCGCTATTCCTTCATAAATACGGGCCTAAGAGTTATAGGAGGCGGGAATGCTTCACTGCCTATAGGGAATTGGGAAGAGGGAATGCCACTCTGCCTGTAATGGGGGGATTATATACCTTGTCTATTATTAGGTTCTTAGAGGATGGTGTATTAGCACAACATTTGGTATTTTCTTATTTTCCTCCTCCAAATCCTAGGTGTGACCTATGGGCAGATGCGTCTTATAGGGCAAAAATACGGTTCTTTTCTATTTTGTATCTAGCATCTTGCTTATTGGAGCATTTGCTTAGTCCAGACTAGGAGGGTCATGCTAATTATTTGGTAAAGCAGGGTGCATGAACACTGTGCCTTGAGGTGTGAATTGCAACCTCAAGAAAGTGCAATTAAAATAATTGTTCAATTTCTTCCAGAAAATCACCTGTACTTGCGATGAAGCACTTTTACAGATGAGGAGCATCATTTTTCCAGTGAGGTGTGATTATTTTACAGTAGGACCCTATGCAGAAAAAATACTCTTACCTCGTTGGAAGAATGATGTCGCCTTTAAAATGCCTCCTTGTGCGTTAGTAATGTGCAGTTAATATTACAGTCAATATTTTGGGAAAAAATGAAACTAAAACATTTTATTGCACATTTTAGTGTGCTAAAATAATAAAGAGATGTAGGTGCACCTTGCATTGCCAAATAATTAGCATGACCCTCCCAGAATCCATCCAGTATCCTATACGGAGTTCTGTATGTAAGCAGTCAGAATTGTACTGGTCTGGGACTTTAAATTGCATAAAGGCAGGTCAACTTCCCGTTACAATTATTTCAGAACAATTGTATTTTTGGGTAGTGATTGTCCTTTGCCTTATTTAAAGGGTAATTCCACTTTTGATGGTATTTTTAAAAGTTTCCATTACTGTGTGGCAAAATGATGTCTTCAATTTGCTAAGAGGCCGATTCATTAATAGCGCCAGGTAGCGACAGATGAGCGCCAGTAGCGTGATTTTCACAGCGCCCGCTAGTATTCGCTGTGCTTGGCCGTTGTTCGCTTGTTGACAGCGACTCAGTCGGTGTGCGGTAATGTTGAATACGGGGTTAGGAGTCGCTGTTTCACAGGTTCCGCGCTGTATGGGTGCGCCTGACAGCGAATGGCCATAGCGAACGGCTCCCAGCATATTCATTAACAAATCACGCTCAAAAAATTCTCGCGCTGTGAAAAGCTTGTTTAAACCCCAGAGCGCTGGCGGCGATGGCATAAAAGTAGTTTTTAACCCCCAAACAACCATTTTTTAATAAACATTTGGTAATATGAATACATTAATATCAGACCTGTAATATCAATTCTGCACAAATTTTTTTTTTTTTTTTTTTCCTTAAAAAAAATATCTAACATTGCCGTAGTGGTCACAGAATTTTTGACAGTTAAAAAAAAAAAATAAACCTTAAAAACAATTAATTATGCATAATTAAAGATTGCTCCATTGAAATGCATTGGACATCGCCAGGGAGCGACAGGTCATACCTGGCGCTGTGATGGGATTAGCAGCGGCGCTGTTCGTTGCAGTCGGCTACATGATGAATCCCGCGCTAGCTGACGCTCTCGCCGGCGCTAGCCTCATTTAGCTTGATAAATGCGTGATTGTGTCCGCCGCCTGGCGTTCTGGAGTCGGCAGCTGCCGATAGCTGGCGCTACCTGGCGCTAGTCAGACACTACCTGGCGCTAGCCCTTGATAAATTAGGCCCTTAGCTTATCTGTTATTTTTTAATTTTCTATTTGTTTGCAACTCTGTGTTATAAAAGAAAACAGTTTTTCATATCGACAATGCATTTACCTTAGCTATGGTGGTGATTTCGAGTACATATAATTTCCTAATTCTTCCTTATTCTAGCTTGCTAATAATCTGATTGGCTAAGGCATAGGTGGCATGTTTAACCCATTCTTCTGAAATTCAACTTTTGGAACAATCACAGTCTTGTGTTCCAGTAGCAAGGGTTAAAGTGGACCAACACCCAGGATTTTGACTATCCTGGGTTATGGTCCACTTCCCAGGAGCACCCCGATCGGGGGTGCCCCACTATGTGAAACCCCTCAGATCGCCTGATTCTACTCACCTCACCCCGCTTCTATGGCGCATGCACGGCCGCTCATCCAATCAGCGCGCTCGGAGCCGCAGAGGTATGCACGTCAAAGCCGCGTCTAACCTCAGCGGCTCCGAGCATGCTGGCGGCCACATCTTGCGCTTCCCCCTAACAGGGGGCGTGCCCTCGACGGCCATTCACAGATGGCTGACGCGGGCACGCGCCATGCTAGAGAGAAGCGCGAGATGCGGCCCGGGCATGCGCCGTTGGCCCGGGAGTCAGGTAAGGTTTGCTCGCGTCCTGGGGGGTTTCACATATCGGGGCATCCCGTTCTTGGATGCCCCGCGGGGAGGGATTGCATCAGCCCGGGAATCTATAAGATAAGGCTGGGTGTTGGTCTACTTTAATGACCTGGTTCTCAGCTGGATAGGTCATTGGGCTGCTTAGACCTGGCCAAAGCTGCAAAAGAGTTTACCTGTTACACTGGAAGAATTGTAGGAGCTGTAGTCCATTGTTATTACTCACAGCCATGGAAACCCCCTCCCACTGTAGCAGGGATATGAGAATCAGGGAAGCAGCATGCTGATAAGTAACTCACAGGTCTGGGGGCACAATCCTAACACAAATGGTTATTTTACATTACATAAGAGGGAAAAATAAGGCAAAACTCAGACAAAAAGGGACTGTCCCCCACTTTTCATCACGTTATTAACAGAATGCAGCCCATCAACATTGAAGCAGTATAGATGGTACAATAGAAGACTGGAACATAGGTCCCTGGGTTAAGGGACCAAAACAGATTAGGTGCACTCATGTATAATGTAAAAATGCAACATTGTATCTCTCTCTATATTCAAATATAACATGTTACTTATGTCATCTGATGTTAAAGTGGACCATCACCCTCCTGTGATCGGGCCGAGATCGGGATGTCCCGCGGTGAGGGACCCCCCCAAAACCCCAAAAAAACTCACCTCATCCGCCTCCCGCGCGCTTCTCTAGACGTGCGCGCGCCCGCGCCGGCCGTTTGTGAATGGCCGGCGCGGGCGCGCGCCCTTGTCCGCCGCTTGTCCATGAGCGTGATGAGGTGAGTTTTTCGGGGTTCTGGGGGGTTTTACACAGCGGGACACCCCTAATCGGGGTGCCCCCCTGAAGTGGACCAAAACCCAGGATAGTCAAAATCCTGGGTGTTGGTCCACTTTAAAGTGTTTCATATCTCTCGGGTGGGAATGTTAGAAAACGTCAATGAGAATAAGACACCTGTAAATATGTAAATTATTGAAAAGATTTTGTCCACTGGAGACAGTAAGGTGAAACCATTTTCCTCTCTGTAACGGGGAGGCTGATTTATTAATAGCGACATGTAGCGACAGTTGAGCGACTGTAGCGGTATTTTCACTGCGCCCGCTAGTAGTCGCTGTGCTTGGCCGTTGTTCGGTTGTTGACAGCGACTCAGTCGGTGTGAAGTAATGTTGAATACAAGGTTACGAGTCGCTATTTGACAGGTTCCGCGATGTATGGGTGCGCATTAAAGCGACTGGTCAGAGCGACCGGCTTCCACCATATTCATCAAAAAATCACGCTCAAAAAATTCTCTCGCTGTGAAATGCATGTTTAAACCCCAGAGCACTGGCAGCGATGTGTTAAAAGTAGTTTTTTAACCCCCAAACCACCATATTTTTGGAAACCAAAAAAAAAGTATTTTAAATAATTTTGTAATATGAATACATTAATATCAGACCTGTAATATCAATTCTGTACAATTTTTTTTTTCCCTTAAAAAAATTATCTAAAATGGCAGAAGTGGTCACATGATTTTTTCACATTTAAAAAAAAAAAAAAAAAAAAAACATTAATAACAATTAATTATTAATATTTAAAGATTGTTCCATTGAAATGCATTGGAGAGCGCCAGGTAGCGAGAGGTCATACCTGTCGCTGTTCAAGGTCGGACGCTGGCGCTGTGGGCTGAGGCTGGAATAATGATGAATGAGTCGCTATATGGCGCTCAGTCGCTAAGCAGGATTGGCTTGGCAGGATTGTGTGATTGTGGTGGGGAGCCGGCGTTCTCGTGGCGGGGCCCGTCATTACCGACCACTCACCAGTCGCTACCTGTCGCTATTCCTTCATAAATAAGGGCCTGAGTCTCTCTGTTTACTGTATTTAATTGTTATGAACCATTGGGGCTGCATTTATACAACTTTACATTTATACAACAGATTATATATGGTATTGAGTGGGGGATTCAAGTTATAATAACTGTAATACAATCCATGGAAGATGTCTCCAAACTATAGGCTTACAAATTGGATTGGATGGCTACATGGCAAATAAAATTTAAAGCAAAACAAAGCTATGCACGACTGGCCTCGGATTCTAAAACATACCAGGGATGGCCTCTGGGTTTCTACTGGTGCATCCCAAATTAGCATCTTTAGGCTGTGCGTGTACTCCTCCTCCTCCATTTAGGATCACTGGGGACGGGAGCCTGTGCGCTGCTGGGAATGTGGCCACTCGCGCTCCCGATTGCCTTAAACAAAGCCATTTACCAAACATATAATATACAAGGCAAACGGCTCTAATTGGACAAGACCCTGCACTGTAGGAAAAGGTGAAAAGTGACTTTGTATGGACAACCTAGGTGGTTTCACACAGCGGAGTATCCAAATTCAAAAACACAGCTGGGTATTATATTATATAAACACACATTGAATAACCAGCTGCTAGAGGGATTGTGTGTGTGAAGGGAAACCTGCAACAATGCTTCTTTATCACTGTTCTCTGCGGACTGTGGATTTTTCTGCAGACCATTCAGTCTATGTAATATGTATCTTCTATGATAATTATACAATTCTTTCAGCTGTTCAGCAGAGCAATGAGTCATCAAAGTTGATGGTGTTCTACTAGAAATAAAGGAGGATTGCACTGATATGTGAGGCAATTTTGACTGTGGGATTGGGTTGTTAAGCTGGACTCGGGTATGTGGCAAGATGACGCTGCCATGCTGTTATGCAGCATAGAATCTGTCTGCTATTCCATAACATCAGCACGGAGTTAAGACCTCTCAAATAGTTTATGTCATGGATTGCCAGAGGGGGCTTTAGGGATGCAATTTACTGAACTTGCTTTGCAGACAAATGTTATGACTTTAATGCGGGGAGTGGTATTGGATGATTGAATGATGGAAACAGATTGGAACCATCATTTTAGTAATTTACAATATTAGTACGGCCTCAACTGTAATATGTCTCTCTCTCTCAATCATAGCTCACATTTAGTCACTAGCCATCTTTTGTCGCCCACAACATAAAAACATCTTTCTTATCTGAAACTGAATCATGCACCACTAGACACCAGGGGAGAATGGATGGTGGTACTTGAAAAAATATTGGGGCCCCCCTAAACTAGAGGACGTTTTCTAATTTTCCCTTACCTTGATTAAATTTGAAAGATAGACATCTTTTTTTAAATGAAATAAATTACAATTACAATGAGCGTGATTTATAAAGTGCTCCATCCTGTGGCATTTTGCATCATTTTTCTTACATTAGCCTTGGCGTCTCCACTTAGTTTTGTATTTGGTGCTGTTATCTGCATTGAATCAAATCAAAACGTCTGTTCTTAAATAATAAGCTTGCATTGGATAAGTTGATCCCTTTAGGCCACCCGTGTCAGTGCCTGTTTGTGTACTTTTATGTTGGGTTTAATCCGGACCAACAGCCTGCCACAGTTGGAAAAGAAAACTCACCAAAACTCACTTCCCATCTGCATGCATGCTACTGAAGCATTGTCAGCACTTAGCACTGTGATTTAGGTGGGGCTCCAGGGTTAGCCCACCTCAATGTCCCTACTAATTAGGCTGCACACCACTTAATTAAAATGTCCAATATTTATTTATCATCAAATATCTATACACTGATCATACATAGGACAAAACAACACACAACATAATAAAATACATATATTTAAAAAACCCCACAGGTGGGGAGGAACTATCGGGGCTAATCTTGCAGGACACTCAAATTCCAGTGTTCCCCCACTCATTCAATTTAATTTAATTATTAGTATAAAGAAGGCTCTCACAATATAACCATATATATATATACCGACGCTCATGCCACGAATTATAAAGTGCTTGTGCAATCCTAATAGTAATGTCATCAACTAAATTAACAATAATTAAACAGTGCTGCTGAGCAGTGCTGCTATAAATAAACTTTAATAATAGTGCAAGTTAAAGATTTAAAGTGCTTGAAATTGCCAAGTGCCTAAGTGCTTCCATGCAAAAATATTCAAACTACCATAGTGCCTATTCATGACATTGAGCGTCAGAAAATACATGCCATAATGAGCCAACAATAAGCAATTTAGTAATCCACCTTCATATCAATAGCCCTTATTGTCCTCCCCACTTACCTTCTCACCGACGCGCTGCGTGGTTCTAGACCACTTCACCAGGGCACCCAGGTGAAGTGGTATAGGTGGATCCTCCCTCATCTCTCAACCCTAACCTTTAGTTTAGTTTTGTACCCTGAGCTGGCACTACTTTTTCCACTCTTTTGAACCAGGACACCTCCAAGTGGCTCCTTGACATGCCTGCCTGGGTAAGTGGCTTCTGGTGTAGGGAGATTCCTTCCATCTTTAGACTCTTTGTGCGTGCACATAACTGGCACTTCTTTATAGTTGTAGCCCCTGGCAGTAACTCATATATTTTAAGTTGGTATTTAATGAAACTGTAAACATGTTAAATAATCTGCGCATTGTGTAAGCATTCATTCCAAACATGCTTGTGGTATTATAACATATAATCCGGATATATATGTCTGTGGTTACATAAACAAATCTTCTACCTTGAGTTTTCTGCAGGTGTTTCTGGGCTGTGAAAAGTTGGCTACATGGCACATAGTCACGAAAGTTGGAACAGATGTCTACATTTGTTGCGCATCTCTAAATGGAGTGTTTTGCATTGATTCATACCAGTGGTTATCATCTTCTAAAAGCACGAAATGTTTCCTGTAGTGCTTCATTAACAGTATTAAGTGAGCAAATGATGTGGGACCTTTGATGTCATTCAAAAGAATGTATGAAAGGGCTGCACATTGTATGCACACCCTACTGCATCATCTGATTGCACTGAAAGTTGCCTTGTTTTTATCTGTGTGGTGTTTTGCCGGGTTTATTTCAGCGTATAGTACTACTAAGCCTTGTAGCACAGAAAAGTAGCTAACACCACCCAAAGTGTACCTAAATAGTTCATAAGAAATGTCTGTTCCACCTACAATTGCTTCAATATTTCATTGCTGTATTTAGCTTAAGCTATAGATCGCCATATATTGAGATTATTCAGGAATGTACATTTTCATTTCAAAACTCAAGAAGCCTCTAGGGGGAGCCCAAGTTGAAACAGCTCAAAAAAATAGGTGAGAAACAGAACATAAATTATTGAGCTAAAAAGAAAAGGGGGGTTGGGGGGGGGGTCCTTTTTATATGCAGGATTCATTGTTTGTCTACAGTTGTCCTGTGAAACCACGAGGTGCAACCTGTGGCTGTTTGTAGCATATTTAAAAGCATTCCCAAATAGAGGATAAAACCTCTCCATCTCCAGCTCTTCTAATATGGAAGCAGCTTGGGGGAGCGGAGATAACGTAATGCAAATATGCATTCCAAATTTGCACATATTGGTTTATTGTAATTCAAAGGCAATTCATCAAAACAGCAGTTTGATACAATTAGTCGATGATTGGACTATGGAATATGGCCACAAGGACCCATGTCCAAGACATGATACAGGACTCACTTTTCTCTTTCTGGTGCACAGACTTCATGTATGTTGCCAGAAGAACACAAACCGCAACGTTTGGGTTCGTACCAACCAAACTTTGTGAGTTCAGGTTCCCAAGCCTGAACACGGACTTTAGCCAGAGGTCCGTGTTCGAGTTCGGTGCCCAGTCACGGAAAAGCTGGTTGATGGGCTGCTGAGCCCATCAATTTGTTTTACCTAAAGCATGCAGCAGCCGAAGCTGCTGGAACTAATCTCAGCCCGATCCTCTGAACAACAGCAGTAGCAGTGTTTTAATTTGGCCCAAGTCGGGGCTACAAAATGATGGCCGCCAGCTCCCATGAGTGGGGACACTTCTAGTGCCTTAAGGACACAAAAAATCTACACTTCAATAATTCCATCTAAAGTGCACAGAATTGTGTTTGTGTGTTGATGTAAAAAACACAGTTTAATAAATGCTTTAATAAATTGCAGAAAACTGCAGGAAGGAGGACACTGGACAGGTAAGACTAAGGAGGTGAACCCTTTGAAGTGCGTTTTTTTTGTCACTTATCACTTGGGAGATGCTTACGGATTATTCTTTTTTTATTAATTAATTGAGAATTAAAATTACCCCTTTATTAAATGCTCATCAAATGAAACAGGATTGCACATTTTTCGATGCAAATGTTCTATGTCATTTGCCAAGGAGGAGCCTGTTTGTTGTTGCAACATGATAGAGTTTGCTGTTTAGTGATGTACAGTATTCTACAATCCACATAGAGGCCGATTCATTAACAGCGGCAGGTAGCGACAGTTGAGCGACTGTAGCGGCATTTTCAGAGCGCCTGCTAGTAGTCGCTGTGCTTGGCCGTTGTTCGGTAGTTGATAGCGACTCAGTCGGTTTGGCATAATGTTGAATATTGGGTGAGGAGTCGCTATTTGACAGGTTCCGCGCTGTATGGGAGCTCATGATAGCGACTGGCCATAGCGACCGGCTCCCACCATATTCATTAACAAATCACGCTCAAAAAATTATCGCGCTGTAAAATGCATGTTTAAACCCCAGAGCGCTGGCGGCGATGGGTTAAAAGTAGTTTTTTTAACCCCCAAACAACCATATTTTTAGAAACCAAAAAAAAAAAAAGTTTTTAAAATAATTTTGTAATATGAATACATTAATATCAGACCTGTAATATCAATTCTGTACATTTTTTTTTTTTACCTTAAAAAAATTATTTAAAATGGCAGAAGTGGTCAAAGAATTTTTCACATTTAAAAAAATAAATAAATAAATAACAATTTATTATGAATATTTAAAGATTGTTCCATTGAAATGCATTGGAGAGCGCCAGGTAGCGAGAGGTCATACCTGTCGCTGTTCAAGGTCGGACGCTGGCGGTGTGGGCTGAGGCTGGAATAATGATGAATGAGTCGCTATATGGCGCTATCTCAGTCGCTAAGCAGGATTGGCTTGATAAATGTGTGATTGTGGTGGGGAGCCGGCGTTCTCGTGGCGGGGCCCGTTATTACCGGCCGCTCACCAGTCGCTACCTTGTTAAATAAGGGCCATAGATGTCTTTATTATTATAGATCTGTGATCTTCAGAACGGACAGATAGTTACCCACAAATACGTCTAACCCACATATATGGGTTGTCTGTCAGCTAGCACACTAACAAGACATGAGTCATAAATAAATGCTCTATTAATTATTTAAAGACTTAGACAGGTTTTGGATTTTCAGAGACTTAAGAATCCAAAATCTTGAGAACTATATTTGTTTTTGTTCCAGGCAGACCAGTGTGTATAGCAGCATTTTTCCTTGATGAGAACAATGTACACTCACAATTAGTTGAATTTCACTGTCTTAAAGATGTAAGCTGACAGGAACTCACACAAAAACTCCCTGCAGTCAGCTCCATGCTGGGCGCCAATGAGGAAAATTATTTCAAATGAAAGGACCTTTTTTTAGCCCTTTTAGAAAGTTGTAGTCATAGATGCAGTGGGTTAATGCACTCATCACCTCTTGGGGCCCAGGTTCACATATGCTTTGGCTCAAGCATGGTGGTCTCAGTAACACTTGAGAACATGTACCTGGCCTTGACAAAGTATTATAAAAAGTGATTATGTTTGGCATTATTTTGAACGTGCAATATGATGTTCACAAATCATTTTTTTCTCTGTAGTGCATGATGGTGTCCATAACCATTATGTGTTTTTTTCTGAGAAATTACTCTTTTTTGGCTGTCTGTGCTCTGTTTTGGACCAGATGCAAACTAGATTGAGACATAAGGCTGGCTTTTTTATTTTTTACCACAATGGAAAAACATGAAGCTTTAATACGTTTCCAGAGTATTCAAGAAAACATCTTACCGCTTCATTTTTAACCAAACCATTGAATGGGTTCGTTGAATTGCTAGATATACAAGATGGGGAAAAGGTCAAAAGAAGTCAAGTGTTGGGGCTAGTTAGGTCAGCCGCAGCTCCAGCACGGACATTATCCTGGACTTGAGTGTGAAAGAAATGACACCTTGCACCTCAAAGATCAATAGACAAGCAGGGCAAAACAGGAGCTATAGTACAAAAGCAAAGGTAGTTCACAAGTAGGGTCAGCCATGGTCAGAAACCAGTAATCAGTCCTCCAAGCATAACTGAGAATGTGTAAGTAGTCACAGGTTAATGTCAGAAAAATTGCTGTGTCCAGAGGGTCAGGCAGGGATGTGGACCAAAATAGGCTGGATCCATCTTGGATATTTCTAGCTGACGATCAAATGTAAGTTGGCAAGCAAAGCTAAGTAACAGATCAACATTAGAATCAGAATATACCCTTTCTACACCACTTAACATTATCACAGACAAAGCACTGGCAGGGTGGAGGACTGCTAGGCCCGTTGCCACAGTGTCATACGTGGAGAGCCTCTGGATAGACACTTGAGACTATAATGAGTGCATGCACACACTTGCAGTTCCAGATGCACATGCCTCGAGCTGTGCAGCAAGCAACACAGGGAGTGAGAGGTGGAAAAGACTTGTGGAGCCAGAAGGAAAGTAAGCAGTAGAGCAATAGAAAAGACTCTAAGGGTTCACAAACCTACCCTGTGTCCCTGAAAATAGGTCTTATATTCATTGTTGCTCCAAAATATGTATTTCTTGGCATTCCAGCTGCTCTCTTCCAAGTTCCAATTAATTGCAAATGTAGTGGTTTCCTCCCCGCTGGTAACCAGAAACAACCACAATGCTCTCATACATATTAAGGAGTGAAATGACCGGTGGGACTATTTGATATGTGTGTGAATCATGCTAGGGCTTATAAACGGAGTAGATATTATATTCAGGGAAACAGGGTAAAATTACTCCCCCATCTTATTCCCCTCTACAACTACCTTAAATTGGCTTATGAAATAAAATGAATAATTACCTGATCGAAGAAAAGTTCTTTTCCACTGTTAAAGCTGTGCATCACATTTTTTTTTTATTAAGGTTAACAGTAGTTTGAAATGTTTTTTTTTATTGATGCAATAAGGGCAGTTCTAAATCAAATTATTCTGTTTTTTAGGAAATAACTAAGGCATCCTCTTGCACTCTGTATTAATGTTAATGAAAAGCTAACCTTTGATAATGATTGCATGTAATTGTTGATCTCTTATTATTCCAATGAGACTTTGCTAACAAAAAAAAAGTTTTCATATCTAATTAGATGAGGATGTTTCCCTTGATTACATTTGACTAGGTGGATTGCATATGATTATATTGTTCCAAAACTATGCTTTTTAACATTCACATTCAATAGAGGTTTTTGAATCCTCAGTGAGACACAGCAGAATAGATGCAGCCTATTATAAATGATATTCAGGTGATCCATGGGTCGCCCACATTAGGGCTAGTTTTTTCTACTGGATTATAATACATATCTCAAACCATGCCATACATCCTACCATAATGAGGAGAAACAAAGAAAGACCAAGCAAAATGTTTGGTTTTATGTCCCACAATACTAAACATGTAGCCTTTCCAGACAACAATATATTTGCTGGTAATCAATACTTCAATACTTCAATACATTATTGACCGCCAAGTAAGTACAGGGTACATACAAGGAATGCTTTTTGGCAAGGAGATACACCATGAGAGCTATAAACTATTACATACATACTAGAGATGAGCGAACTTTTGAAAAATTCGATTCGACTGATTCGCCGAATTTTCCGACAAAAATCGTTTCGACCCGAATAAATTCGCGACGAATCGCTATTAAAAACGGCTATTTCTGAGCCTCCTACAGCCTCAATAGGGTTGTAAACCATTCAGCCTTGCTGTAACACGCACAGGATGCGTGCTGGGTTAGTTAAATAATACTTTGAAGAAATATCACATGCAGATCAGAGGCATCGCTAATAGAATCGCAGAGCGGCACAATTGCAGAGAGTTGAAGTGGCATCACTATGAGGGGCAGAAGGAGCCCAAATATACACTGGAGTTGGCCTCAGGAGCCCAAAAATTGGATGAATCACACCCTGGAGTTGGCAGAAGTTGGCAGCAGCAGCAGCAGCAGGAGCCCAAATATACACTGGAGTTGGCTTCAGGAGCCCAAAAATTGGATGAATCACACCCTGGAGTTGGCAGGAGTTGACAGTAGCAGCAGCAGGAGCCCAAATATACACTGGAGTTGGCCTCAGGAGCCCAAAAATTGGATGAATCACACCCTGGAGTTGGCAGGAGTTGACAGTAGCAGCAGCAGGAGCCCAAATATACACTGGAGTTGGCCTCAGGAGCCCAAAAATTGGATGAATCACACCCTGGAGTTGGCAGAAGTTGGCAGCAGCAGCAGCAGGAGCCCAAATATACACTGGAGTTGGCCTCAGGAGCCCAAAAATTGGATGAATCACACCCTGGAGTTGGCAGGAGTTGACAGTAGCAGCAGCAGGAGCCCAAATATACACTGGAGTTGGCCTCAGGAGCCCAAAAATTGGATGAATCACACCCTGGAGTTGGCAGAAGTTGGCAGCAGCAGCAGCAGGAGCCCAAATATACACTGGAGTTGGCCTCAGGAGCCCAAAAATTGGATGAATCACACCCTGGAGTTGGCAGGAGTTGACAGTAGCAGCAGCAGGAGCCCAAATATACACTGGAGCTGGCTTCAGGAGCCCAAAAATTGGATGAATCACACCCTGGAGTTGGCAGGAGTTGACACCAGCAGCAGCAGGAGCCCAAATATACACTGGAGTTGGCTTCAGGAGCCCAAAAATTGGATGAATCACACCCTGGAGTTGGCAGAAGTTGGCAGCAGCAGCAGCAGGAGCCCAAATATACACTGGAGTTGGCCTCAGGAGCCCAAAAATTGGATGAATCACACCCTGGAGTTGGCAGGAGTTGACAGTAGCAGCAGCAGGAGCCCAAATATACACTGGAGTTGGCCTCAGGAGCCCAAAAATTGGATGAATCACACCCTGGAGTTGGCAGAAGTTGGCAGCAGCAGCAGCAGGAGCCCAAATATACACTGGAGTTGGCCTCAGGAGCCCAAAAATTGGATGAATCACACCCTGGAGTTGGCAGGAGTTGACAGTAGCAGCAGCAGGAGCCCAAATATACACTGGAGTTGGCCTCAGGAGCCCAAAAATTGGATGAATCACACCCTGGAGTTGGCAGAAGTTGGCAGCAGCAGCAGCAGGAGCCCAAATATACACTGGAGTTGGCCTCAGGAGCCCAAAAATTGGATGAATCACACCCTGGAGTTGGCAGAAGTTGGCAGCAGCAGCAGCAGGAGCCCAAATATACACTGGAGTTGGCCTCAGGAGCCCAAAAATTGGATGAATCACACCCTGGAGTTGGCAGGAGTTGACAGTAGCAGCAGCAGGAGCCCAAATATACACTGGAGTTGGCCTCAGGAGCCCAAAAATTGGATGAATCACACCCTGGAGTTGGCAGAAGTTGGCAGCAGCAGCAGCAGGAGCCCAAATATACACTGGAGTTGGCCTCAGGAGCCCAAAAATTGGATGAATCACACCCTGGAGTTGGCAGGAGTTGACAGTAGCAGCAGCAGGAGCCCAAATATACACTGGAGTTGGCTTCAGGAGCCCAAAAATTGGATGAATCACACCCTGGAGTTGGCAGGAGTTGACACCAGCAGCAGCAGGAGCCCAAATATACACTGGAGTTGGCTTCAGGAGCCCAAAAATTGGATGAATCACACCCTGGAGTTGGCAGAAGTTGGCAGCAGCAGCAGCAGGAGCCCAAATATACACTGGAGTTGGCCTCAGGAGCCCAAAAATTGGATGAATCACACCCTGGAGTTGGCAGAAGTTGGCAGCAGCAGCAGCAGGAGCCCAAATATACACTGGAGTTGGCTTCAGGAGCCCAAAAATTGGATGAATCACACCCTGGAGTTGGCAGGAGTTGACACCAGCAGCAGCAGGAGCCCAAATATACACTGGAGTTGGCTTCAGGAGCCCAAAAATTGGATGAATCACACCCTGGAGTTGGCAGAAGTTGGCAGCAGCAGCAGCAGGAGCCCAAATATACACTGGAGTTGGCCTCAGGAGCCCAAAAATTGGATGAATCACACCCTGGAGTTGGCAGAAGTTGGCAGCAGCAGCAGCAGGAGCCCAAATATACACTGGAGTTGGCCTCAGGAGCCCAAAAATTGGATGAATCACACCCTGGAGTTGGCAGGAGTTGACAGTAGCAGCAGCAGGAGCCCAAATATACACTGGAGTTGGCCTCAGGAGCCCAAAAATTGGATGAATCACACCCTGGAGTTGGCAGAAGTTGGCAGCAGCAGCAGCAGGAGCCCAAATATACACTGGAGTTGGCCTCAGGAGCCCAAAAATTGGATGAATCACACCCTGGAGTTGGCAGAAGTTGGCAGCAGCAGCAGCAGGAGCCCAAATATACACTGGAGTTGGCCTCAGGAGCCCAAAAATTGGATGAATCACACCCTGGAGTTGGCAGGAGTTGACACCAGCAGCAGCAGGAGCCCAAATATACACTGGAGTTGGCTTCAGGAGCCCAAAAATTGGATGAATCACACCCTGGAGTTGGCAGGAGTTGACAGTAGCAGCAGCAGGAGCCCAAATATACACTGGAGTTGGCCTCAGGAGCCCAAAAATTGGATGAATCACACCCTGGAGTTGGCAGAAGTTGGCAGCAGCAGCAGCAGGAGCCCAAATATACACTGGAGTTGGCCTCAGGAGCCCAAAAATTGGATGAATCACACCCTGGAGTTGGCAGGAGTTGACAGTAGCAGCAGCAGGAGCCCAAATATACACTGGAGTTGGCCTCAGGAGCCCAAAAATTGGATGAATCACACCCTGGAGTTGGCAGAAGTTGGCAGCAGCAGCAGCAGGAGCCCAAATATACACTGGAGTTGGCCTCAGGAGCCCAAAAATTGGATGAATCACACCCTGGAGTTGGCAGGAGTTGGCAGCAGCAGCAGCAGGAGCCCAAAAAATGGCCTAAAGACATAAATATGTTTTGCACCATTTGGAAAGTGTAAAACGTGGCACCATGCTGAATCTAGTCGCATGCATCAGGCATTGGTGGGTGGAAATCCTGGCTGATCCATCCCTGATTCATTTTGACAAAGGTGAGTCTCTCCACATTTTTAGTTGACAGACGAGTTCTCCTCGCCGTAACTATGGCCCCCGCCGCACTAAACACCCGCTCAGATGGCACGCTACTTGCCGGGCAGGACAGCTTTTCCAGGGCAAACTCTGCTAGTTGCGGCCACAAATCAAGTTTGGCTGCCCAGAAGTCCAGCGGATCCTCAAGGTGTGTTGGCATGGTCATGTCAAAGTATGACATGACCTGCTGGTTCAGGTCCTGCTCCAGGTCTTCCTGCTGCTCATGAGTAGCCTCACTATGCGGGTGTAGAAAGCTACTCATTAGCGACTGAAGACTGAGGCTGCTGCTGCTGATGGAGCTTCTGCTGCTGCTGCTGCCAACCCCCCCAGCGGCCATGGCAGTGGAAGGTGAGCGCAGAGGTCCCCTCGAGTCAGACCTGCGAGAGTATGGACCATGGCGCAGATAGGCATCGGCCAACTGCCTACGTAGAATGTCTTTGTAGTAGTTGAGTTTGTCCTCCCTCTCGGTGGGTTTAAAAAATGCCCCCATTTTGTGCCGGAAGCGAGGGTCCAATAAGGTGGACAGCCAGAAGTCATCCCGCCGACAGATGGAAACAATTCTGGGGTCACTACGCAAGCATGTGAGCATGCTTCGTGCCATTTGCGCAAGTGACTCGGATGGACTACCTGTCTCCATCTCCACTGCATACTGCCACGGTGTGCCCGGGTCCTCTGTCTCTCCTTCCTCAAAAACCTCTAGCTCCTCTGGCTGCTCCTGCTCCTCCTCTCCTGTCCGCTGACTAGATAAACCAGCCATTTCGCCAAGCCTAAACTGTGTTTCGCTGGGCAACTCCTCCTCCTCCTCTTCCTCCTCCTCCTCCTCCAGTTCAGCTCCAACGGGGTTCATGTGGCCGTAAGATGTAAACGCCATGTCTCCAGTGCCCTGACCAGCCATGGTTTCCAACATGTGCTGTAGTACATGAAGCAGTGGAATCACGTCGTTCATCCCGTAATCCTGCCGACTGACAAATAAAGTGGCTTCCTCAAAGGGCCTGAGCAAACGGCAGGTGTCACGTATGAGCTGCCACTGGTTGACATTGAAGTTACACAGGGGAGTCCCCCTATCTGCTTGGATCATCAGGAAATCCGTGATGGCTTTTCTCTGTTCATATAATCGGTCCAACATGTGAAGGGTGGAATTCCAACGGGTGGAAACATCGCAAATCAGACTATGTTGGGGGATACCATTCTGACGCTGTAGCTCAAGAAGGGTGTGTTTGGCGGTGTAGGAGTGGCTGAAGTGCATGCAAAGTTTCCGTGAAGTTGTTAGGATGTCCTGCAGATGGGGGGAACACTTCAGAAACCGCTTGACAACCAGATTGAAGACGTGAGCCATGCAGGGGGCATGGGTCAGGCTTCCTTGGCGCAGCGCAGACAAAATGTTCTTCCCATTGTCGGTAACCATGATTCCCATTTTAAGTTTTCTCGGAGTAAGCCATGTTTGGATTTCCTGATGAATACATTTAAGCAGTTCCTCCCCTGTGTGACTCCGTTCGCCAAGACAAACCATGTGAAGCACTGCGTGACACCTCCATGCCCTGCACACATGGTAGACTGGAGGGGCACTGAGACTTGAGCCTACAGTGGAGGGTGAGGAGATGGCGGAGGATGAGGAGGCCGAGTCGCACGGTGTCACAGGCCCAATGGGCAGAGAGCGCGGAGGCCGAAGCGGCGTGACCTGTCCAAGTTGCTGCTGCAAAGGGACCACATTCACCCAGTGGGCCGTAAACGACATGTACTGCCCCTGACCGTAGTTACAGCTCCAGATGTCGGCGCTGCCATGTATTTTGCTACACACCGACAGGCTCAAGGACTGGCCCACCTTCTGTTCAACAAAAGTGTGCAGCGCTGGTACTGCCTTCTTGGCAAAGAAATGACGGCTTGGGACTCTCCACCTCGGCTCGGCACAAGCCATCAGTTCTCTGAAAGGTGCAGATTCCACCACCTGAAAAGGGAGCGACTGCAGCACCAGCAACTTGGACAGGAGCACATTCAGCTTCTGCGCCGTAGGATGAGTGGGCGCATACTGCTGTCTCTTGGACATGGCTTCGCTGATGGATTGCTGGCGGGATGCATGACTTGGAGGAGGAGGAGCAGGAGCGACAGAGGATGGGTATGACGCACAGCTGCCTTCGGCTGAGGTGCTGGAGCCTTGGCTGGCAGAAATTGGGAGCTCACTTGGTGAGGAAGCAGACTGGACCACCCCTTGGGAGCCTCGGTTCTCCCAGGTCGTTTTATGGTGACGCATCATATGTTGACGCAGGGCCGTGGTGCCAACATTTGGACCCTGGCCACGCTTCACCTTTTGCCTACATATCTTGCATGTGGCCATGTTACCCTCCTGCGGATGCCTCAGGAAAAACTGCCACACTGCCGAGTAGCTACTTTTCCCACCCCCTGGCCTCACTGATTCACTGCTGCTGTTGCCAACTCCAGGAACCCCTGCTCCACTACCTCCCGATAAGGTAGACTGCCGCACAGCAGGTGCTCTACCCCGGCCCCGGCCCCGGCCGGCTCCAGCCTTTGGAATTGTGCCCCCATGCTGACTGCTACCACCTTGCTGCCTCAGCTGCTGACTCCGGGGCAACCTGCACCCCTCTTCTCCTGATGATGACGATGAAGCCCCTTCATCACCCGGCTCCCAAGTGCGATCGGCTTCATCGTCATCATCATCATCATCACCGAGTTGTGGCTGTACGTCACTGATGTTCGTGGATTCGTCAACAGTGTCTGGCGCAGGAGCTGGAACGCTCGCAGCACCCACGACACTGTCCACATCACTATTTGTCTGCCTAGCTAAAGAAGCCACCTCCATTTCTTGGCTGGGCAGTAGCTGCTGACTGTCCTCTATCTGATGGTCCTCCTCACTAAAGAGTGGAGCTGAACCCAAAGCATAGGATACGTCGCTGGGGGAGGGAACGGCGTAGGCCAGAGGCAATGGGAGGACAGGGACTGCTCTCGGGGCATGCCAACTCAGGGTTGTGTCAGAGGAACCTACCGACCCTAGACTGGGGGTCTCAGACGTAAGTTGTGATGATGTTGTTGATGAGCGCGTCAACCAATCTACCACGGCAGATGCGTTACTGGTGGAGACCCGACCGCTAGCAGATACTGGCAGATTAGGTCTCTCAGCGTGACTCCTGCTGCTACTGTCCCCCAGTCTGATGCGAGCTCTGCCTGCGGAATCTTGGCCTCTGCCACTCCTCTTTTCACTTCCAGGCACTTGTCTGCCCGACATAGTCTAACTGGCGTGGTAGTAGGTGATATTTAAAAAAACCCCGGGCAGCGGTGGGTCTATATGAAACAGAATATAATGCACACCAAAAGTGAGCAGTAACACTCAGCCTCCAACAGGCCTGCTTAGTGTAAATAAGAGAGCTGCTTAGTGTAAATAAAGAGGGGTATGCTATGTTACAGAATGGGATGCCTCAACAGAAGTGCACCTGGCAGGCAGCAGTAAGCCTATGCCCAGCAAAAGTGTCTTATAATATAAATATAATAAGAGCAAATGCTTATATGGTCTTAAACAGAGGCTGCTTTAGTCACAGAATGGGATGCCCTGGGCAGGAATGGACCTGGCAGGGTCCAGTAGTGCTTTGGCCAGCAAAAGTGTCTTTATCAGGCTAATTTCAAATATGATAAGAGCAAATGCTTATATGGTCTTAAACAGAGGCTGCTGTAGTCACAGAATGGGATGCCCCGGGCAGGAATCGACCTGGCAGGGTCCAGTAGTGCTTTGGCCAGCAAAAGTGTCTTTATCAGGCCTAATTTCAAATATGATAAGAGCAAATGCTTATATGGTCTTAAACAGAGGCTGCTTTAGTCACAGAATGCGATGCCCTGGGCAGGAATGGACCTGGCAGGGTCCAGTAGTGCTTTGGCCAGCAAAAGTGTCTTTATCAGGCCTAATTTCAAATATGATAAGAGCAAATGCTTATATGGTCTTAAACAGAGGCTGCTTTAGTCACAGAATGGGATGCCCTGGGCAGGAATGGATCTGGCAGGGTCCAGTAGTGCTTTGGCCAGCAAAAGTGTCTTTATCAGGCTAATTTCAAATATGATAAGAGCAAATGCTTATATGGTCTTAAACAGAGGCTGCTGTAGTCACAGAATGGGATGCCCCAACAGGAATCGACCTGGCAGGGTCCAGTAGTGCTTTGGCCAGCAAAAGTGTCTTTATCAGGCCTAATTTCAAATATGATAAGAGCAAATGCTTATATGGTCTTAAACAGAGGCTGCTTTAGTCACAGAATGGGATGCCCTGGGCAGGAATGGACCTGGCAGGGTCCAGTAGTGCTTTGGCCAGCAAAAGTGTCTTTATCAGGCCTAATTTCAAATATGATAAGAGCAAATGCTTATATGGTCTTAAACAGAGGCTGCTGTAGTCACAGAATGGGATGCCCCGGGCAGGAATGGACCTGGCAGGGTCCAGTAGTGCTTTGGCCAGCAAAAGTGTCTTTATCAGGCCTAATTTCAAATATGATAAGAGCAAATGCTTATATGGTCTTAAACAGAGGCTGCTGTAGTCACAGAATGGGATGCCCCGGGCAGGAATGGACCTGGCAGGGTCCAGTAGTGCTTTGGCCAGCAAAAGTGTCTTTATCAGGCCTAATTTCAAATATGATAAGAGCAAATGCTTATATGGTCTTAAACAGAGGCTGCTGTAGTCACAGAATGGGATGCCCTGGGCAGGAATGGACCTGGCAGGGTCCAGTAGTGCTTTGGCCAGCAAAAGTGTCTTTATCAGGCTAATTTCAAATATGATAAGAGCAAATGCTTATATGGTCTTAAACAGAGGCTGCTGTAGTCACAGAATGGGATGCCCCGGGCAGGAATCGACCTGGCAGGGTCCAGTAGTGCTTTGGCCAGCAAAAGTGTCTTTATCAGGCCTAATTTCAAATATGATAAGAGCAAATGCTTATATGGTCTTAAACAGAGGCTGCTGTAGTCACAGAATGGGATGCCCTGGGCAGGAATGGACCTGGCAGGGTCCAGTAGTGCTTTGGCCAGCAAAAGTGTCTTTATCAGGCTAATTTCAAATATGATAAGAGCAAATGCTTATATGGTCTTAAACAGAGGCTGCTGTAGTCACAGAATGGGATGCCCCAACAGGAATCGACCTGGCAGGGTCCAGTAGTGCTTTGGCCAGCAAAAGTGTCTTTATCAGGCCTAATTTCAAATATGATAAGAGCAAATGCTTATATGGTCTTAAACAGAGGCTGCTTTAGTCACAGAATGGGATGCCCTGGGCAGGAATGGACCTGGCAGGGTCCAGTAGTGCTTTGGCCAGCAAAAGTGTCTTTATCAGGCCTAATTTCAAATATGATAAGAGCAAATGCTTATATGGTCTTAAACAGAGGCTGCTGTAGTCACAGAATGGGATGCCCTGGGCAGGAATGGACCTGGCAGGGTCCAGTAGTGCTTTGGCCAGCAAAAGTGTCTTTATCAGGCCTAATTTCAAATATGATAAGAGCAAATGCTTATATGGTCTTAAACAGAGGCTGCTTTAGTCACAGAATGGGATGCCCTGGGCAGGAATGGACCTGGCAGGGTCCAGTAGTGCTTTGGCCAGCAAAAGTGTCTTTATCAGGCTAATTTCAAATATGATAAGAGCAAATGCTTATATGGTCTTAAACAGAGGCTGCTGTAGTCACAGAATGGGATGCCCCGGGCAGGAATGGACCTGGCAGGGTCCAGTAGTGCTTTGGCCAGCAAAAGTGTCTTTATCAGGCCTAATTTCAAATATGATAAGAGCAAATGCTTATATGGTCTTAAACAGAGGCTGCTTTAGTCACAGAATGGGATGCCCTGGGCAGGAATGGACCTGGCAGGGTCCAGTAGTGCTTTGGCCAGCAAAAGTGTCTTTATCAGGCTAATTTCAAATATGATAAGAGCAAATGCTTATATGGTCTTAAACAGAGGCTGCTGTAGTCACAGAATGGGATGCCCTGGGCAGGAATGGACCTGGCAGGGTCCAGTAGTGCTTTGGCCAGCAAAAGTGTCTTTATCAGGCCTAATTTCAAATATGATAAGAGCAAATGCTTATATGGTCTTAAACAGAGGCTGCTTTAGTCACAGAATGGGATGCCTCACAGCAGACTTAAGATCAGTTCAGTATATATGCACAGTTAGTTACTATAAGCAGCCTGAAAACGCTAACAAAGGCTGGATGAAAAAAAAAAAATCTCCCTGTCAGCCAGCTCCGTTTTTCCTACCTTTCCCTGGCTTTCTGTCTGTCTCCTGTCTGTCTCCTGCCTGTCTCCTGCCTGTCTCCTGCCTGTCCCTGTCTGTCCCTGTCTCCAGCCTGTCTAACTGCCTCAGCTACACAGCGTTCTGTCTGTCTGTCACGAATGCAATAGAGAAATGAGGAAAAGCAAGATGGCCGCCGTTAAATACCGCTGTGTGACGTCACCGGGCTTGCTGGCTGCTGATAGGCTGCATGTGACTGCCCCAGCTTGCACTGGCGCGGGATACATGTCCAGACATGTCCCGTCCGCCATCTTAGAATGCCTGTAAATGTAAATGAATGGATGTTAAAGGAAAACTTCGAGTGATCGAATCGCGGGGAAATTCGGATTCGATCCGAATCGAATTTTTCCTGAAATTCGGATCGAATCCGGGTTCGTCCGGATCGATTCGCTCATCCCTAATACATACCATAGAAGTAACAGAGGATTACGGTACAGTACAGGTTTAATTCCTAAAGACTTACAGAATTATCAGCAATGCAGAGCAGGATAGAGTTAAGTGCCTCTCACACTGGATTTATTTAGAGCCATAATGGCCAGAGGAAAAAAACTGTTTTTGTGTCTGGAGGTCTTGGTTGAATGAGCCATGAATCTGCGTCCAGAGGGTAGGAGCCTGAAGAAGGAATGTCCTGGGTGCGTCGAGTCTCCAGATATTTTCTTAGCCCTAGAGGAGATTCTGCTCATTGAATCTAGAGAAGGTAAGGGAGATCCAATTATCCTCTCTGCAGTCCTGGTTATCCTTCTCAGCCTGTGCTTGTTAATCAATGTCCAATGGTCAGCAATAGTGCAAAGCACCTGGGTGTGGCCAAATATGGAAGCGATCAGCAACAGGGCTGTGGCACTTCTGCGTTCACTGCGCTCACTGAAAGACCTCAGGCATGCCAGGCTAGGCCTTGGCATGCCTCCTCTTTTGCAGTAAATGAAGAGGGCATAACTGGCGCTGGGTAGAGGGGCAGGCATTCATCACAGAGACTCTGATTGGGCCTGGACAGCTTGGGGACTCAATCTTGCGATCCAAGTCTCTCAACTTGGGAGTCACACAGCAACATAGTATGTAAGGCTAACAAAAGACTTTAGTCCATACAGTTCAGACTGTTTTAAAACTGTAGTGTTCATGGCTAGTAGCCATAGTGGCTAATGTTATTGTCAGACTCAGTGGTTAGCAGATCCCAGAGAGTATTGACCACACGTCCCCAACTGCTTCACCTATAGTGAGCCTCCATTAGCTGGAAACGCATGTCACGTCTCATTGGACACGATTGTTCCCAGGACTTGTAAGCGCAACTAATATTCTCTGAGAGCAGGTACTGCTGGTGGTTGAGATCCAACAGGTGGTAGGAGTTGTCAGACGAATCCAGGGGTCATACATGTGCAAATCAGTCCAAGCAAATCAACAAGACAGAAGGGCTAGAAGATCTCAGGGCCAAAAGTGGAACCATACACAGGATAACATTGTGGCAGTACAGAGTCAGCAGTCAAGAGGATTTTTACAGGCAGATATCATTAGTTGCAATTCACACAATGCATGCTGGCAGAGACCTGGCTTTATGTGGCCATCGGCCAATCAGAACTAGAGGCCTGATTCAGGCTAATAACCCTTGGTATTCAATGGAGGCTACACATCTAAGGGTATCCTGGAGATACACAGAGATACCAGGATTCTAATAGATGGCCAGAGCACACAGGTGATTAAACAGAATGAGGCGAATCTGAAACCCTGACAGTTATTACATGCAAAGAAGGCATCCAAACCATGTTTGAATTCTTTTAGTGTATTGCTTATGACTGCCTCATCTGACAGAGAGTCTCTATTTACACTCAGCACTTTAACTATAACCTGGGGGTAGCCTTAGCTTATGCCTCCGTGTTATAGTTACAGTTTTGAGTATAAATAGTATAAATATTTTAGCTCACCCCACAGGTGTCTTTTTTCCCAACTAAATAACTAATTTCAACTTTATTTCCAGATACTGTAGTCCCCCTATTCTATTTATTAATTTAGTTGCCCATCTTTAAACACCCTCAAGTTCTGAAATGTCCTTATGCACTGGTGCCCATAACTGTACACAATGCTCCATATGGGGTTTGACCAGTGACTTATAGAGAGGTAAAATGATGCACTGGCCATGGGCACCTATGCCCCTCTTGATGCACCCCATGATCCTGTTTGCCTTGACAGCTGCTGCCTGACATTAATCACTGCTGTTTAGTTTATAGAGGAGGATGAGGATGCTGGCAGTGGTTGGGGTCGCCGTCTTACACCCACACCCCGTCTTCTTTGCCGAACTGGTCAGACCTGTTGCCTCCGGGTAGCCTTTATGCACAGCCAGAACTGGGCTGATATGAAGTTCTGCAAAATCAAAAGGCAATTCCAATGTTAGTTTCCTGCCTTCTGTGCCTTGGACTAGTTTAAGTCCACATGCACACACCTTCTACTTTAAAATCAGGTCTCTTACACTGCAATGACCAAATACATGTCTACGCAAGTGGGCGCACCAAGTTCTCCCCTCTGCTACTACTGTCGGATAGGGCTCGCTGACAGCGCTCTGCAACATTGTGGATCCAGCTTTCCAAGGACACTGTACTGGTGGATAGGAGTCGACGATGCACTTAGGCCAAGTGGCGCACCCAGCTCTACTCTCCGCCATTACTGGCATATTGTCATGTCTGTGGTCTTTATCCTGTCTGACCCTGCAACAGTTTCCCAATTCCTTCTACCTACACACAATGTGGGCCCCCAGTGTCCCCTACAAACAGGCAAGAGTGGCACATGTGACAGTGGACGCAGCGTATGCCTGATGACAAATTCACATGGGGGGTGGCACATTAATGCTGTTGGCCTGGTTCACGTCTGGCCATTCAACAGGCAACCAGGGTTTGTTCTTGCCAATTTTATGTTCACTATTCAACCAAAAACCTGTTTGTCTCTGAATCCTAGGACTCCGCCATTACTGTGTGTCCCATCATGTGCCTTTGCTTGTATGTTGCCGCGCTGGCGGCCAGTCTGTCACATGTCCACTCCTGCTTGTAAAGCGGCACACATGCATAGGCCAATGACATAGCATGACATAACGTGTACTTACCATCATGATGTAGTTTTGCAGCTCTGTCGTCTGTCGTCCCTGGCAGACCCTGGGAGTGTGCTTGCGACATGCATACGTCCATTATGTTGTAGCCTATAGGTTGCACCCGCCTGTGCTGGCCTGTTGAATAAACACAATTGTTGGCGTATTAACCTCCCACTTATGTATAAAAGAACACACCTGACCCCACCACTTTAATGGCAGTGCTGATCTAGTGTGTAAATATGCCAAAACCCAGACGCCACTGCAGCCCCCAGAGCCCGAAAGTTAGGCATGGTCGACGAAGCCGCAGCACCCAGCCAAAGTACTGAAGCCTCAGCTCAAGGCCCCAACATTCGTCCCGCAGGCACTCCCCTACTGCCAGCCACAAGAACCATGTAAAAGGGTCTCCCGCAGCAGTGTGTGCCAGCAGCAGCAGGATACTGACACCCTGGGCTCCAGGGGCTCCCAGCACAGCCCACCTCATTGCACCCACTGCTCGGGCCACCGGAACCCTGTGCAGACCCCAGTATGGGCCTCGCTGTTCAGCCCCCTGCAGAGCCCACTGCGGAGCCAAAGGGGGGGAGGGTAGCCACAGCAGTGGATTCTGGAGAGTAGTCTGAGAACCACCTCTTCTGGGCCTGGGAGTGGGCCAAGGGCCTCGGGCTCCCCCACATACATGCCAGCCAGCATGTATGCCAAACTCTAAAGAAAGAGATAATAAATGAAATAAACAATGTAACAAGCACAGAAATAGCAGCTCTGTAGTGTTTAGTACCCCTTACTCACTGGAGTTTAGGCATCATTAAGAAACATATACCTATACTGTGGGCAGATCCAGCCCTAGCAGAAACAGTTGAAGAGGAAATATGAGTTGTAAGTCAAAAATCACAGATTTGACAAATATTCTAGCTCCAGGTTTATATTTATCTAAAACAGATGTTTTCACAAATTGGTTAGCAACAAAATGATGTTTCCCTTGTGCCGGTGCAATACATGCCAGTTTTTAGTTAAGGGCCATCAGTTCACATCATATGTAACACATAAGGTCTGTGATATTAAGGCTTAAATTAACTGTAAATCACAGAATGTTATTTATTTGATATTTTGCAGTAAATTCTCTATACAATATGTAGGTTGCACCAAACGCTCCCTAAAAAGAAGATTCAACAAATGTGTATATGGCATTAAGAGACCTGATTTGGGCAATATTTCATATGTATCAAAACATTTCATTGAAGTTAATGGAAAGTTCATAAATTAAAGTTATACAGTGAATATACCCCCCACAAATAGGGGCGGGGACCTATACAAGAAGTTATTTCAGGAGACTTTGGGGATTTTTGAATTAAAAACAAGATTCCCGGTGGGACTTAATCGCAGATTAGATATTTCTCATTATGTTGGCAGATAGGCTTTAAAAGTTATGGGCTTGGTTGCAGTGAGGTTGCGGCCTTATTATTTTTAATTATATGAATGTTTAGGTCAGCTTTAGGGCTGCTAATACCAGAATGATATATATATTTATTTTAGGCTCAATTGCAACCATTTATTTTGATGCTGAATTGTTCATCATTTTGCCGCCCATTGCTGTTCCAATATGTATATTTTACTAGCAACATCTTTCTTAGGTGTCTCAAGCAAAGAAGCAAAGAAGTATCTGTAGTAGGAATTTAATATGCTGTCAGCATGCTGTTAGCTTTTATATGATATGCCCATATCAGTGAATATTATTATTATTATTATATATATATTGTCACGGCCCGGGTGGAGCGGACTCAGGTGTGGATCCGCTTTAACTGTGGGACCGATGGTGGGTACCGTGTCAGGGGAGCGGAGTCTAAGGGGCCACCGGTATTCACCAGAGCCCACCGCAAGGCAGGTTGGTCTTGTGCGGCGAGTGACCCCCAGGTCACTACCCCCAACAGCCCAGTCCCACAGTCAGCCGAGGTTCAGCGAGGTACACAAGTGGCAGGCAAAAGGCGTAGTAAGTACAGGCAGAGGTCAGGGCTGGCAGCACAGGTTCGCGGTAAAGGTGAGTAGCCGAGGTCGGGGCAGGCAGCAAAGGTTCAGAGTCGGGGACAGGCAGAGGTCGGTACACGGGTGAGCAATCCAAGAATGTCTGACTTTCAACAGGCATGGAGAGACCAAGATCCGGCACTGAAGGAAGGAAGTGCCTCTTTAAATAGGGGAAGAGGATGCAGGATTGGATGACCAAACACCAATCAGTGCTGTACAGGCCCTTCAAAACTCAGGAATCCAGTGCGCTCGCCCTCTAGTGGACGGAGACATGCGTGCACCTGAGCAAGTGAGGAGGAAGCATTGGGGGAAGGGCGGCAGCTGGATGCAGCCATGAGGGAAGTGCTGCAAGATGGATGACGGCTGCATGCAGCCATGCAGGTAAGTGACTTTCTGTGAGACGGGCGTGCAGTGCTCGCCCTAACATCCATATTATTCAGTGAATGTTTACGGTCCGCGATCCGCACTCACGTTTGCTCTACAGGCTCGATTCATGGTCATGTGCCTTGTGCACGTTTTTTAGACGCTTCCTTCTGTTTTATGGTCATCAAAATTCGAAGTGCATTTTTTCAATCTACATATTACTACCATCACTGAATTTATCTGTATAAATTGTTGTGATAAGTAAAGACAGATACATGAGATGCTAAGTATAGTTTGACCTGATTGGCACCTGAGCCATGTGACAGCTTTATAAGTTGCTATGGTGATAGTTACATAATGATGTCAGAGGCATCTGATTAGTATTGCTGTTAGGTTTTTGGAAAGTGATTTAGGTTAGATAAAGTGATTTTTCTTTCTTATTTGGTTTTATAAAAATAGAATAAGTAGATACATTCACAACACCCACTGTTGCAGGGGCTCTCTAAAAACACACATTTTTATGGTTTCTAAATCTAACTTTTCTCCTTTTACGTCCGTTTAAACTGGAATAACACCTTCTTAATAAGTTTTATTTATCTGGATAACTTCAGAGAAACCCCCTCTGCCTCGCCACTCTACCCTGATGCTGAGGCAGGGCGCCCCCGGCTCCGCACCCACTCCCACAGGCAGGAAGTTCGCACTGGGCTAGGGGATGTGGCTCTGTGTCTTCCATCCAAGATGGCGGCACCCAGGATCTGGAGCGCAGCATGGGCACCTGGCTGATGTATGAGTTTTTTGTATTTCTAACCCCCATCCAGCCTCAGTGCCAGGGTAGGGTGGCAGGGCTGGGGGGTCAGTTTTCACTGAAGTTCTGCTTAAACATAAAAATTATTAATTAAAATTTTTAATTAAAATATTAAAATTTAAAAAATTAATAAAAATTATTATTTCATTTTCTATAAAAATTCTCTTTTATGAGGTTAATGGCAGCTCCTGCCGTGCCTCTGGCTGGCACAGCGGAAACGCACAGTTTGGAAAGCCAGAAACACCACTCGGTTCCCGAACGAGCGGCCCGCTCCTGCTGGCGCTGACTGCACATGCCCAGCTAAAAGGGCATCTACACGCCTGTCCCCCTGGACCTGAACGCCGCTTCCGGAAACGCCCTGTGCTGGCCAGAGACCCTGCAGGAGCTGCCATTATCCTCATTAAAGAGGATTTTTATAGAAAATTAAAGAGGTGAGCAATAATAACAATAAGAGGGTGTTTCCTCTGAACCTGATCCATCATAAACACTATTTACTACATCTTTGCACCCAAAAGCAACAAGATTGGCTAGTGCCCCCCCATACAGCTTTATACTCCCCTTTTCTGTTCAGATGGCTGGACCATGGTACAAAACAAGCACTTCTTACCGTTTGTGTTACCCCATCTCTTCATAGATTGTAAGCTCTTGCAAACTCTTCTTGCTTCAGTTGCTAAGTCATTTATTGCTATGTAATTTCATCTATGAATTTACTGAAGTGGAACAAAACTCTGGGGTGCTGGCCCTGGAGTCTAAAAGACTACAGGGCTGGCCACTGAACTTCCACGGGACATCCCAAATAGGGATGCCCTGCTGTGTGAAAACCCCTCTGGTCAAAAACTCACCTTTTTTCCGATGGCTCCCTTGGGGATGTAAACATCCAGCTTCTCTGGGCTAAGGCGTGCTTCTGTGCCCAGCCATTCCAATGTAAAGAGAACTGGAGATGCGAACCCTCTCGCTCCCCATTGCCAAGCTCTGCTTATAAACAGTGTATTGCCGTGTAGTAAATTTTAGAAACAAGATGGAAGCTCATGCATTTGTAGGCCAATGGTAAGTGCTGCTGGGTTTCCTGTTACTGTTCATTGTCAGTTATGTCAGTTGAATCCTGGCAGCAGCATGGCTGAGATCCTGGGAGAGGAAGCTACTAAATGGCCACTACATTTCTTTTTCAACTGTACCAGGATATTGGTCCGGGTTAATATGAATAGCATACAGCGCTGAATGGACGAAGGCCTGTGCATGTGCCCTGGGACCGGAGAAGGGTACGTGTTGTCCAAGATGGCAGCACCCAGGATCTGGAACGCAGCATGGGCACCTGGCTGATGTATGTTTTTTTTTATTTGTAACCCCCCATCCTACCTCAGCACCAGGGTAGGGTGGTAAGGCTGGGGGTCAGTTTTCACAGAATTTCCGCTTCAACATAAAAATGCTCACTTATTTCATTTTCTATAAAAATCCTCTTCTATGAGGTTAATGGCAGCTCCTGCTGTGTCTCTGGCTGGCACAGCGGAAACGCACACTTCTCGAGCAAGCGACATGCTCCTGCTGGCACTGACTGTGCATGCCCAGCTGAAAGCGGGTGGGTGTGGTGTGCATGCCCTCACAATGGAACATCTCCACGCCTGCCCCCATTCTAGCTGGGCTTGCTCTGGACCTGAGTGCCGCTTCCGGAATAGCGCTGTGCTGGCCAGGGACCCTGCAGGAGCTGCCATTATCCTTATTAAAGAGGATTTTGTAGGCCAATGGAAAGTGCTGCTGGGTTTCCTGTTACTGTTCATTGTCAGTTATGTCAGTTGAATCCAGGCAGCAGCATGGCTGAGATCCTGGGAGAGGAAGCTACAAAATGGCCGCTACCTTTTTTTTCAAATGTGCCAGGATATTGGTCCGGGTTAATATGAATAGCATATGGCGCTGAATGGACGAAGCCCGGAGAGGGGCATGTTTTTTTGCCCTTGGGGACAGTTTAAGTTTCTTCTTGAACCCTGGGAAGAGCTGCAAATTATTTGTTTTATTTGATTTATAAATAAAGATTATTATTATTATATAAAATTACATTCAGACTGCTTTTAATTAAAAAAACGTCAATGCCTGTAATACATATTCAGATGATGGCAGATAAATGCAGTGTTTCATATATCATTCTGCCCAGAATAAAACAATCATACTGTCAGGTCCCGGAGACACCCACCTTCCAATAAACCAGCAACCCCCAATCTCCGCTGCTTTCTTCACCTATAGTAAGCCCCCGTTTGCCGGGACGCTAGACACGCCTCACCGGACACGGTTGCCCCCAGGTCTTATTAGCACAAAGGATGCTGATTTATGCAGGGGAAGGCAGATGAATCCAAGGACTAGACGGAGTAGCGATAAACGGACAGGGGTCATACACGGGAGGTCAATCCGAGGAGGCACGGTACAGAAGGGTTAGACGGAAGAATGGTCAGGGGCAAGCCAAGGGTCACAACGAGAGGTCAGAAGTTCGCGGTACAAAGGGTCAGGCAGAAACGTGGTCGAAGAGTAAGCAAGGGTCGGTCCAGGCGGCAATCAAGGAAGGTCAAAATCACGGCAGAAATCACAAGGAAATAGGCTATCCAAATCGCACCCAGTAGCACGCTATAACGGGCAAGGGCTAACTGCAGGGTGAAAACCTTTATATGACGGGGGCTAACAGGATTGGCTGGGGGGGGAATGTAGTGATTGGTGCTACTTTGGGCTGATTGCCCAGTTTGAATCAGGGGGAGTTGCCCAGTACTTGGGCTAATGGATCACATTGGCAGGGCTCATACAGTCAAAGGGCTCATTGGCCCATGCAGAGAAAGGGCTCATTGGCCCAAGTTGATTACCTCCGGCGGGCGCGCTGTGTGTAGCGCCGCCGGAGGGTATAAGGAAGTGACAGGTACGCGCGCGCGCGCGTACGGGGCCACGCGCCGCACCGAGAGCGGCGCGCCCGCTCCTGACGCGGCTGGGAGGGAAGCCGCCCGAGCGGCTGCTCGTGACAGCCGAGCGGCGGGCGGGCAGGAGCGACGCCGGCCCGCCGCCGGCTGCGACAGCGAAGGACCGGAGACAGCGGGGGAACGAGGAACAGGTGAGGGGATCGTGACACTACCCCCCCCTTCACGAGGGGCCTCAGGACCCTTACCAGGCTTATCCGGGTTCTCACGATGAAACCTATTGATAAGGGTTTTAGCATGGACATCCTTGGCTGGTACCCAACACCTTTCCTCAGGACCAAAACCCTTCCAATCAATTAAATATTGTAGAGAGTTATGCAACACCCGAGCGTCAAGTATTCTATCAATCTCGTATTCAGGCTCATCTTCCACTATGACCGGAGGAGGAGACGACACCTGAATATTCTTGGCAGACTTTAACAAAGAGACATGAAAGGACGACGGAATTCTCATGGACAAAGGTAACTGAACCTTAAAGGTAACGTCGCTGAGTTTATCTGTGATAGGGAACGGACCGATAAATTTAGGCCCTAGCTTAGACGAGGGTTGCCGAAGGGCAATATTTTTAGTAGAGACCCAGACCCAATCACCCACCTGAAATGGTGGTTCAAGTGACCTATGTCGGTCCGCAAAGATTTTGTAGGTTTCAGAGGCTTTCTTTAAGTTAGTCTGTATTTCAGACCATACTTTAGTCCTTTCTCGTAGCCATTCCTCCAAGGCCGGCAAGTTGGAGGAAGGACCAGAAAAAGATGATGCCTTAGGGTTTCTCCCGTAATTACAAAAAAAAGGCGAAAACCTAGTAGATTCACTCGGCGCATTGTTAAAGGCGAATTCTGCAAATTCGATGAATTCCGCCCATTGTTCTTGGCGATCGGAGACGAAACAGCGTAGATATTGTTCTAAACATTGATTTACCCGTTCAGTCTGTCCGTTAGACTGAGGGTGATAGGCGGTAGAGAGCGATACTTTAATACCTAAACGATTGCAGAAAGCTTTCCAAAAACGGGATACAAACTGAACTCCTCGATCTGAAACAATATTCAGTGGTAAACCATGGAGGCGAAAAACGTGCTTAATGAATAGCTGTACTAAATCTGGTGCCGACGGAAGTTTTATCAATGGAATAAAGTGTGCCATTTTACTGAAGCGATCCACCACCACCCAAATTACAGAATTCCCCTGTGATGGAGGAAGATCAACAATAAAATCCATGGATATGTGCGACCATGGTTCAGCGGGGATTTCTAAGGGAACTAATAGTCCCGCAGGGGACCCATGAGTGGCCTTACTTCGAGCACATACCGGACATGCTTCGACAAAGGCGGAAGTATCGCGTCGGATGGTGGGCCACCAAACATGACGTTTGGCGATAGCCAAAGTCTTCCGAACACCTAAGTGACCAGCCGACTTGGCATCATGTAGTTCCTGTAAAACGGCCAGACGCAAATGAGGCGGAACAAATAAACAATCAGAGGGTTTACCCGGAGGAGAATCAACCTGAAATGGCACTAACGAGCTAGACAGGTCAGGGAGAAGAGTCGCCACAACACAACCTAAAGGTAAAATCGATTCTGGAGGACCGTTCTGGTCCTTACAATCCCCGAAATTACGGGATAGGGCATCTGCTTTGGCATTCTTCTTCCCCGGCTTATAGGTGATAATAAAATTAAATCGAGAAAAGAAGAGTGCCCAGCGTGCCTGACGGGAGTTGAGTCTCTTGGCTGACTCTAAATACTCCAGATTCTTGTGATCAGTATACACAGTGATGGGGTGTAAGGAACCTTCTAGCCAGTGGCGCCATTCTTCAAAGGCCAGTTTAATACCCAATAGTTCCCTATTCCCAACATCGTAATTGCGTTCAGCAGGCGAAAACTTCCGAGAGAAGAATGCACAAGGATGTAGTTTCTCAGGATTGCCCGCATACTGAGAAAGAACAGCTCCTACTCCCAGTTCCGAGGCGTCAACCTCTAATAGAAATGGAAGCCGGGTGTCGGGATGTATCAAAATGGGAGCGGAGGTGAAAGTCTCTTTTAACACTTGAAAGGCGTTTTTAGCTGAGGGAGGCCACTCCTCAACAAAAGCGCCCTTACGAGTGAGATCTGTTAAAGGACTCACTATGGACGAGAAACCCTTTATAAACTGCCTGTAAAAATTCGCAAATCCTAGAAATCTCTGTAGCGCCTTTAGGGTTCTAGGTTGTTCCCACTCCAAAATAGCAGAAACCTTGGAAGGATCCATCACCAATCCCCGTTTGGAGATTATAAATCCTAGGAACGGGATTTCAGACACTTCAAAAACACATTTGGAGATTTTAGCATACAGACGATTTTCCCGCAATCTCTGCAACACCGCTTTGACATGTTGACGGTGCTCCACCAGAGAGCGGGAAAAAATCAGTATGTCGTCCAAATAGACCACGAGAAATTGACCCAAAAAATCACGAAATATGTCATTGACAAAATCTTGAAACACTGCAGGAGCATTGCATAACCCGAATGGCATCACTAAGTATTCATAATGCCCATCCTTTACATTGAAGGCCGTTTTCCATTCATCCCCCTGCCGTATGCGAATAAGGTTATATGCTCCTCGAAGGTCTAACTTAGTGAAGACCTGGGCCCCAGAGACCTGATTAAAAAGGTCATTGATTAATGGAAGGGGATATCTATTTTTTACAGTAATCTTATTTAACCCTCGATAATCTATACAGGGGCGTAAGCCGCCGTCCTTCTTCTCGACGAAGAAGAACCCAGCACCGGCAGGGGAGGTGGAAGGACGGATAAAACCTTTCTGGAGATTTTCGGTGATATAATCTTTCATGGCCTGTTCTTCAAATCTAGTGAGATTATATAGTTTCCCCCTAGGGGGCATAGTACCTGGGAGTAAGTCAATAGGACAGTCGTAGGCCCTATGGGGTGGAAGAATGTCGGCGGATTTCTCCGAAAATACGTCTGCCCAATCTGCATAGACTGGAGGTAGACCATCAAAGACAATCGGTGTGGTCCTAAGGGATATAGAGAAACAACGACTTTGACATGAGGGACTCCACTTCACCAGATCTCCAGATCTCCAATCTATCACGGGGTTATGGACTTTTAACCAGGGAAATCCTAAAACAACAGGGGAGACGGGACTTTCAATAATCAAAAATTCTATTTCTTCCGAGTGGGCAGATCCTACAACTAAATTTACCCAAGGGGTCTTGTGGGAGACCAACCCCCCCTCAATGGGCTTATTGTTGACTGCCAGGACCCGAAGGGAATTTTCTAATGGGATTAGCGGAATCCCTAGAGTAAGGGCTAAGGATCTATCCAGGAAATTGCCAGCCGCTCCACTATCGATGAAGGCGGAGGCAATAGTCCGGAAAGGACCCCAAGAGAGTGTAACAGGTAAGAGTATACGATTGTCTGGAGGGAACGATACCTGACCGCCTAGACGAGGTCCCTCTGCAAGATCTAGGCGTTGAAGTTTCCCGCCACCGGAGCCTTGTTTGGGCAGGTCTTGGCAAAATGACCCGGATTACCACAATAGAGGCAGAGGCCTTGGGATCTGCGCCGAACCTTCTCCGCCTGAGAGAGATGGGTAACGCCAAGCTGCATCGGTTCCTCATGCGACAAGGAAGGAGAGGAAACGGCTGCCCCCTTAAAGCTTGACTCTTGACGTGAGGATCCCCAAGGTTGGTCCTTGCCTCTCTCCTGGCGCCTTTCTCGGAGACGTCGGTCCACCCTGATGGCCAGCTGCATATATTCGTCTAGGTTTTTGGGCAAAGGATAGTTCACCAGGATGTCCTTGATGTTATCGGAGAGTCCAATTCTAAACTGGCTACATAAAGCCGGATCGTTCCACTGGGAATCTATAGCCCACCGCCGAAATTCTGCGCTATATTCTTCAGCAGAACGTTTGGCCTGTCTCAGGTTCCGCAATTTAGAATCCGCCGTTGCGGCTCGATCTGGGTCAGCATACAGAAGTTCCATGGCCAAAAAAAAAGAAGAGACCGACTGCAAGGCTTCATCAGTCGGAGCTAAACCAAACGCCCAGGTCTGTGGATCGCCCTGGAGGAGTGAAATGACTAGCCCAACGCGTTGCGCTTCGGATCCAGATGCGTGGGGTCGAAGGCGGAAGTAGAGTTCGCAAGAATTCTTAAAGTTAGAAAACTTCGCCCGATCCCCCAAAAATTTTTCCGGGAGAGGGATCTTGGGCTCGACGGCCAGACTAGGATCCACTGGCGCAGGCATCTGACGACTCTCTTGCGTGGCCACTCGTTGAGCCAGCTGATTAATGGCAGTGGCCATAGCTTGAACCTGTTGGATCAATTCTTCCATCTAGAAGATATTCTTCTTTCTTGGGCCCGTTATAATGTCAGGTCCCGGAGACACCCACCTTCCAATAAACCAGCAACCCCCAATCTCCGCTGCTTTCTTCACCTATAGTAAGCCCCCGTTTGCCGGGACGCTAGACACGCCTCACCGGACACGGTTGCCCCCAGGTCTTATTATGCAGGGGAAGGCAGATGAATCCAAGGACTAGACGGAGTAGCGATAAACGGACAGGGGTCATACACGGGAGGTCAATCCGAGGAGGCACGGTACAGAAGGGTTAGACGGAAGAATGGTCAGGGGCAAGCCAAGGGTCACAACGAGAGGTCAGAAGTTCGCGGTACAAAGGGTCAGGCAGAAACGTGGTCGAAGAGTAAGCAAGGGTCGGTCCAGGCGGCAATCAAGGAAGGTCAAAATCACGGCACAAATCACAAGGAAATAGGCTATCCAAATCGCACCCAGTAGCACGCTATAACGGGCAAGGGCTAACTGCAGGGTGAAAACCTTTATATGACGGGGGCTAACAGGATTGGCTGGGGGGGGAATGTAGTGATTGGTGCTACTTTGGGCTGATTGCCCAGTTTGAATCAGGGGGAGTTGCCCAGTACTTGGGCTAATGGATCACATTGGCAGGGCTCATACAGTCAAAGGGCTCATTGGCCCATGCAGAGAAAGGGCTCATTGGCCCAAGTTGATTACCTCCGGCGGGCGCGCTGTGTGTAGCGACGCCGGAGGGTATAAGGAAGTGACAGGTACGCGCGCGCGCGCGTACGGGGCCACGCGCCGGGAGCGCGCCGCACCGAGAGCGGCGCGCCCACTCCTGACGCGGCTGGGAGGGAAGCCGCCCGAGCGGCTGCTCGTGACAGCCGAGCGGCGGGCGGGCAGGAGCGACGCCGGCCCGCCGCCGGCTGCGACAGCGAAGGACCGGAGACAGCGGGGGAACGAGGAACAGGTGAGGGGATCGTGACACATACCATACAATAGATCACGGCACAAACAATGGTCTGCCCAGGTAAGTAGATAAGATTTTACTCACAAAATGTTTTATTCTTCAGTTAAAGTGACATTTACTACAGTATTCATGTTATTCTCTTTCATTTATATTTATCATTCATAAAAGCAGCTATGTTATAATAACCAATTGTGCTGCTTTCAGATTCGGTTTAAAGTTGAATTTGACGAGAATTTAGCTGATATGGTTCAGTTCGACCAGAAAATAATTTTTCGAACAGTTTAGCCAAACTACGCGATAATAGAACAGAGGGACGTTTCGAGCACCACTACATGTGATGTAATGAAAGGTACATGAAAACTTTCTTGAAACACCGGTTTAAACTTGTACAACAAATGTTGTTACTATTCAACGTCATAAAAAGGGTGCCGGCTGAATTTTGATTTCTTATGGGGCTGTGATGTTATATTATGGCTCATTGATGTCTCCTTATAGTTGTCACTTTGCTTTCAGGGTAGAGCAGCAGCCTGTGGTCATTTTCTCTCCTTTGTGTCTGTATTTTATATAAGCTGGCACTAGAACTGAAACACCAAGCTCACAAGTACACTCTTTTCTCCATTGTTTATGATGGGACCGTTGGCATGCTCCAGTAAATATATAATGTCACAGATTAAATCAGTTGACTTTGTATCAAGGGGATCGATTTTACTCCTAATCTGAATTAGCATTTTAAGGCAAAGGCAGGGGCGGGTGTTACCAGCTTAAAAGTTGTTTAAGATTAGTTAAAATTCTGTCTTTCCACCTTCTGTCAAAACTATTATGTAACGTTAAAGCATCCTATAGACTGATATATATATATATATATATATATATATATATATATATATATATGGATTTTTTTATTAGAGAGCCCCTTTTTTTAAATCACTTAACCAAGTTTCTGCTTGGGTTAGTGAGTATAAAGCACTTTTCACCATCTCATCACCTCAATGGTCAGTAAAATTTGGACAGATTGCAAGGGTTCCAGAACAAGGGGCATGAGAAAAGGTCTCTGTCTTCAGGCCTGACCCAGGCTTTGTTTCCTTGAAGTGGTCACCTGCTATACCCCACAAAGGACTGACTCCTGTCCCCTCTTATGTGACCTTTGTGGAGATCCTCTGATTGGTTTTGGTCCTGCTCTAGCTGTTATGAGGCGAAAGGGAGTAAAGGCGAATGGCCTGGGAAAGAAAGCAAACACATACATAATGTCACCAGGAATGGGAAACCACTATACAAAAGAACAACAAATAATTGTGCCCTGCCCCTTAATGTAAAGATAAAGGATGGAGGAGGCATTTAATGAAGGGGAAGTGAAGGAACTAAATTGAGAATGCAAAGAAGTGACATAGTGCACGTTTCTGGATGACATGAGACCTAGGGTACAGTTAATCAAGACCATATGGTCTAAATTTACAAAGCACTTAACTCGCCCCTTTCATACTTTCTAGGTCTATTGATATATCAGTTATTCTGGTATAAAAACAGTATATTAGGTTGATAGACTGTTTTATCCATTATTTTACACAGCTGTAATACAAAGGTGCAAATGTTACCATCAATGATACGATAAAAACTGTAAACATTTATTCAGCCTCCTTGAAAAATCAGTGAAACAATCCACCTCTACAGAATAGATACAGAATCTAATATATGCAATAATATATGCAAGCTTTTGTGGTGAAACAGACCTGATACACGTTTCGGGCACATCTTGCTCAATGTTAAGGGAAGGTTAATTGGAAATAAAACTAGCAAATTTTCTATAAGAACTATCCTCTATAAAAATGATATATATATATATATATATATATATATATATATATATATATATATAGACAGGGCTGGCTTTAGGGTAAACATCACCCTGTGCAAGATTTCAGAATGATGCCAACCCAAATACACACATACATACAATAATAGAGACAGCAGATGAGGGGAATGTGGGAAATGAAATATAAAGGCAGATGGAGAAAACATCAAAGAGAGAAATGGAGGAAAGAACAAAAGAGGGAACTAAACAGTATGAATTTTGAAAACATAGGGAAAGATGGATACTGGTGGAAACAGATGGCTCATGGAAAAGAGAGAGATGGAGGAATGTAGGAGGAAATGAAAGACAGAGGGAAAATAGAGGGAACGCTGAAAAGTAAGGTGTAAAAGAGAGAGAGATAGTGATAGAAAGAGAGGTGATAAAAATGTGGAAGATCTAGAGTGGAATAAAGAATGCATAAAAGAGAAGTTACGGAGAGAGTGTGCAAAAATCCAGTAAGGGTGAAAAGAGAATGGAGAATAGGCAGCATGAAGGAGGTAATATAGAAAAGAGAATGAAAAGAAAGAATTTGAAAAAGACATACATAAAATGGAGAATGTGTAAAAAAAATATGTGATAGAGAGAATGGGGAAAAGGCAGAGTGATGTTGAGAATGTGGAAAACAGAAACTGGAAAGGAGATGGTGTAAGAGAGAATGAGGAAAATGCGGAGTGACAGAGAAAATGTAGAAAAGAGAAAGAAAAAGAGAGAATGTGGAAAAGAGAAAGAGAGAGAGAGAATGTGGAAAAGAGAAAGAGAGAGAGAGAATGTGGAAAAGAGGCGTTGAAAGAGAGAATGGGAAAAGGTAGAGAGATGGACAAAGGGAGATGGAAGTATGATATGAAAGAAACAAGGACAGGATGTGAAAGGGCAAATGTGTAAAATCGAATTTCAGGATGGAAATGTGCAAAAGGGATTAGAAGTGTGAAAGAGAGTAACTCAGAGGATACATATAAGAAAAAAAGATAGAGGCAGGAAAAACCTAGAGGAATGAAAAAGAAATCGAGAATCAGAGACCTTCTGAGCCAGCTAAAAAACGTCCGCTCTAAAAAGGCCTCCCATTGGTCCCTTACAAAGAGATTGGAATGGAAATCCTGTTGCAATTGCAAAGGTTGCGCACCCCAAAGGCCGGTCTTGTAGATGTTTTTTTCCCAAACCTATTGCTAAAATTGACAATTTTATACCGATCGATATATGATTGGCACTTCCCAATACTGATCTCTAAATTATTTTATTTATCACTTTATTTAGAAGAACAATAATTTGATATATCGATTTATGTAACCTGACTCTTAAAGATAATATGGAAATGAGTGGAATACATTTCCTACAAATAATGTATTTTCATCAGAAAGATTATTTTAATATAATTGTATTATTTGTACTTACTCTTAACTATTAAACATGGCTTATAAAGTCGTATAAAGACTGATGTGGGCAACATTTCTTGATTCCTGCCATGTTGTCCCTATATTCTGGTCCTGCAGCCTGTTTTGTATAATTGCAGGAATAAGCTCACAACAATAACCTGGGATAAAATGCATTAATTGCAATATACTGTTATTTTTGCCCCACTATTGCCACATTTGATTAACAACCAATGACTGCTAATTAGCATAAATAGAGTTCAGGATTATTTGTCTATTAATGGCTTCAAAATATATATTACCTAACACAGACCAGATGGTGATTTGAAAACCTCTGGTGAATATATTCATGTTCATGGATGGCATTTTCTGTATAAAACAGTCACATTCTTTGGGCTATGCACAGCAGCACTTTATATAGGTTATGGTCAATAGGTCCACAGGGGCCATAACTACACAGGGCGGTAAACACGCTTGCCTAACAGCATCTGTTGTGTTTTCATTCTGGCTGTGTCTGCTGGGGGCTGCTGGGAGCCGACACGTAGGACATTGTTGGGAGTAAAATACAGCCCTCCAGAGACCAGGCCTTTGCTGCTTTGAATGTGACTTGTTCCAAAGGTTCCCAGGACAGGAGAAAGGCTCAACGGCCTGACAGAAGGACCGGGCAGCTTGCATTGAGCCTTTATAGATTTACCCATATACACACCTAGACGGAGGGTCTTTAAAATCAGATGCACTTCACCGGTTCGTTTTGATTCAATATACACATATAATGCAGATGTACACACAGACACACAATTCCCTGGACACTAAATTCATTTTTATTTCTACGATATAAATGTGCTCATGATCCACCGTCTCAGTTCATTTTCATGAAATAGTGACAGAATGATGAAAAAGGGTTAATGACATCTAGTAGGATAAGTTGATCTGCCAGTTAATTAGATGATAGATCGACACTATAGGAAGCTTGTGCTGTAATATAACTACTAGCTGTAGCGTGGGAACAAGCTGGCTGAAACAATGATGAAACGGACAATGGTCCTCACAAAGGCCACCTTTAGGAGTAACCACATCTCACAGCATGTTGGGAAAGGAAGAAATGGGAGCAGATGCTGGGAGGGTTAAATGCAACAGATGCCTCCTGGCCAGTGTTCAGTTGAATAACACTAGTCAAAACTGAAAGCTACTTCAATTTCCTTCTTGAAAGAAAAATTGCACTTATAGATTTTTCGAGTGAAAAAAACAAAAATGTTATACAAAGCCTTTAGACTAAAACACGTTTTTGTGCATATCTCTGTAAAAAGATATGGTTTGTATGGATTTGTGTTAACAGGTTAATAAATGAATAGAGTCAAAAGATTAATTGTCAGAAGAAACTGACACAGACACAACAAAAACGATTTATTTGCATGTAGAAAAAACAGAGGTTAGGTGTAAGATGTGTTCAATGGTGCACACTTTAATCATAAGGGATCTGTAGCAAATTTAGGAAACCAAAAAGGCAGGTGAGGCATTAGGCCCGTGGCAGAATGGGGTTCAGTGCAAGTGACCTCCCACATCCCCTGGATAATTGAGCTTTTGGGTTCCCCGAGTACAGTTTCTTGCTCCTGGATGTAAAGGGCTGCTGCATTTGTCTCTCTGTCCCCCAGGTGGCTCATCCAAGTAATATCAGTATCACATAGGAATCCTTCCCAGCTGCATCTGTCAATGCCCAGCACTGGTGTGCTATCAGACCCTATAAACCCCGTGTACGCCCCCCAAAAATAACTTATAGTACATTTCATAGGTATAATATTCTAACTAAAGCTGTGCCAGAGCCAACTATTCTCAGTCCTCCCAACAAGTAGAAGCAGCTAACTGGGGATGTACTAAAGTTTTTCTCCACTTACAAGTTTGTACTAGCAAGGACAAGGGGGTTGGTTCAGCACCAGGTGCAATTTGGACACCAAAAACCGCATAGTACAACCCTGGTGCTGAATTACTAGATTTAGCACTGGGGGCAAAAGGGCCATTTACTTGATGGGGTCACGCTGAATATCACATACATACTGTATACACAGTTAACTTTCTGTAAGCTTTTGGGTGTTAATTACAACCTACATCTTGAAAGCAGGGAAGGTACATCCTTTTTTTAATGAGGTAAGGATATTTTTTGGAAACCCTGTAGATTCTTGTTGTTATAACTTACATACATTATCCTTACCTCAATGATGTACCTCACATGTAAAAATGCCTTGTTGCAGGTGCAACTGATTTTTAGAAAAAAAAAATATTGTGTTTTGTGTGCTAAAGTAAAAAAAAACACACTGAGATGTAAGTTTCAGTTTACACCAATCACATCATCCTCAGCTTAATCAAGCTATTGCATTTTGAATTGGTTTTTGTCCTGCTGCCAAAACACTAGGCCGCAGGGTATCCCAAACCTGCACGTAGCACCCTATCTGTTATACTAAATACCCTTGTTCATCCTCAACTTAATCAAGCTATTGCATTTTGAATTGTTTTTGTCCTGCTTTTAAAAAAAACACCAGGCCGCAGGGTATTGCAAACCTGCACGTAGCACCCTATCTGTTATACTAAATACGCTTGTTCATCCTCAGCTTAATCAAGCTATTGCATTTTGAATTGGTTGGTTAGTTGAACTTCCGTCATGGAATAATTAGCATGACCTCCGTTGTCTACCTGATTCAGTACGAGATTGTAAAAAGAACACTTTCATTTTATTTTTCACCTGTTTCCGCCATTAAGCACCGATGGTTTGACCACTGTGCCACTCTATGCCTAATTTAAAACACAGGAGACAGTAAACGTCAAGTAGAACGTCTCACATCTTAGACATATTTATGCCTCTTGCTATTTTCGCAATGCAGTGTGGTGCTGTTGTACAAGCTAAGCCAGTCATAAGTTTTGCTGAAGGCTAAGCTACAATAGAACACAATGGCAGAAAAAGCATTGAAGTGCTTTATAATGAAAAATGGTAGAAAAGAAATGCAAAAAATGAAATAGCTTGTGTAAAAGAAATGCAAAAAATGAAATAGCTTGTGTAACACGTCCAATAAAAGCAAACACATGACTTACCGGGTAAATGCTGCCGCCTGCTAATTGGAAATTGACAGAAATCACTTTATCCTTCTGATTTTCACACCAATGTGTTCATATAGCGCAGCATTGTTTTGGTATAACTTTAAAGTAGAACAAAACCCAGGATTCTACCTATCCTGGGTTTTGCTCCTTGCACCAGAGGCATTTGGGATGTCCCGCTGTGGGAATCCCTCCAGATCGCCCATACAAAGTTACCTTTCTTTAGTCCAATAGCACGTACATGGGCTCTCCTACTATTTGCGCCATATGCCATGCCTATTCAAACTCGACAATGCATCTCTGTAATCAGGATGTGAGCCTATCTAAATGGCTGTGCATGGAAGTGTGCCTTAGCTCAGAGCTGCTGGGGATGACGCCGCTCTTGTCCGATTGTTTACAATGCCGAGGGAGCCGCCGGAAAAGGTGAGTTTTGCAATGACCTGGGGGGGAGGGTTTACACAGTGGGGCATCCAGATTTTGGATTCCCCGGGGGAAGGCCAGTGGTTAGCCTTGGGGTCTTTTAGCTGCTTAGGGTTTTGTCTTTTCGTAATTACTATTAATTACTATAATTACTTAATATTAAAAAATAGCAAATATGGTATGCAGTGCCAAGAAGGCGGTACAGAGCAGCGATGTTAAATCCAGAATAAGGGTCAATAGGTACATAAACAACACTGAAACAGGCTGGCCTATAGAACAATTTAGGAACAGACTTGCTGCGCCATTCAATGCACACTTGTGGTAAGATAACATAGCGCCAAAAAATGGAAGCGGGCGTACAAAGGCGGAAGGTAATTTGAGCAAAATGACACAACATGGCACAAAATGGTGCCCTTTATAAATAAGGCTTTTTTTGTACCTGGTGCTGAACCAGTCCCATTGTGTTAATTATGGTGCCTAATATGCCATAGGCCACACTGGCCAGCTCTGGCCTGTTTGCCTCTTTTAACTTGTCATGGCAGTCATGGCAGTGCCTAGAGAAAACAATGGCACCTCATTATCATCTAGACATGTGATAGAAAATGACGTTACAAATAAAAGTTACATTTCAAACTGAACTTTTGGGCTAAAAAATTAAGCTACTGGACCAGTAGCAAGCTGCTTCTGGGGATCCTTTGTTTTTTTAATGCCCGAGCAATCCATTAAACACACCTAATACTGATTACATGTATGTATTTATACTATACATTCTTTACAATAGTGTCATTAATTTGTAAGACAAATACTGTTTATAGAATGTTTTTACAAAAGTCTGAAAGTTTACATTACCATCACATTTATAACTGAAAAATCTTTACTCTACAAAAGCCAGACTGAATGAAAGCTCCCCTATACGTCTAATTGTGGTTCCAAGAATGGAGTGTGGTTACAAGAAGGCATTGGGAAAGTGTCAGAAAATGAGTTATCCCCCGAGAGGAGCTAAATGATTTATATGTTGTGATCGTTAGGTGTCAAATATTTTCCACTATTTTACTCCTGAACAAGAAACTAAATTGACCAAAACCAAAAACCACCAGCGTTGATTTTTCTCAGTCTCGTCCAAGTTTCTGTGTCATTGACACAGCAATGACAACGGCGAGACAAGGACTTTGGTGAATACAACTGGTTTGTCTAATGAGAGATAAGTAGCTAACCTTGAATGTAATGCAACCAGATGAGAGAAGATCAAATAAATTACCTTGTGCCATTCAATTGTTGTTTAAGTGCGAAGCAGCTCAATGAATGCTAGTTTGCCTAAATTAACATACACGTCCTTATTTGAACAACTGTCATGGTAAAGCATCTAGGCCTCACTTTACCCAAACCACCTGCAGTTAATATGGGGAGAGTAGGGGGAAAAAGGTCATTTTTGTACTGTATATGGTCACTACTACTACTAATACATCAGGAAGGCTCAAAAACAGATGAATGGAGCAATTTGAGATGTGTTTTTGTATATAATATATCATAGAAGGATGGAATGTATGATTTACAGTAAATCTATTGTCATACATTTCAATTTTCATCAGCCAACTAATGCTAGTAAAGATCTGCACAGTGGACGGCAGCACTGAACTGGTGTACTCTGGGCCCACAAAAGAAAATCATTTTTGGACTCACCAGAAGAAAACATTTTTGAGCCCACCAGGGGAAATCATGCTTGGGATCCACCAGGGGAAATCATGCTTGGGATCCACCAGGGGAAATCATTCTTGGGATCCACCAGGGGAAATCATGCTTGGGATCCACCAGGGGAAATCATGCTTGGGATGCACCAGGGGAAATCATGCTTGGGATCCACCAGGGGAAATCATGCTTGGGATCCACCAGGGAAAATCATGCTTGGGATGCACCAGGGGAAATCATGCTTGGGATGCACCAGGGGAAATCATGCTTGGGATCCCCCAGGGAAAATCATGCTTGGGATGCACCAGGGGAAATCATGCTTGGGATCCACCAGGGGAAATCATTCTTGGGATCCACCAGGGGAAATCATGCTTGGGATCCACCAGGGGAAATCATTCTTGGGATCCACCAGGGGAAATCATGCTTGGGATCCACCAGGGGAAACCATTCTTGGGATCCACCAGGGGAAATCATGCTTGGGATCCACCAGAGGAAATCATTCTTGGGGCCTACTAAAGAAAATCATTTTTGGGGTGCACCAGAGGAAATCATCCTTGGGGCCTACTAAAGAAAATCATTTTTGGGGTGCACCGGAGGAAATTATTCTTGGGACCTTTGTTTCTGCTACCTGGAAATAATGGAAGACCACTCTGAAAGATGACCCACACCCATAAAGTCACAGCAGCACCGATGCTCAAGATTTCGGGGGCCCGACTGGTAATGCCACCCCAGAGCATAATCTCTCTGCAAGCCTGTGTCCCAGGAGCCCAAGTACTCACCTCTTTGGGGATCGTATCAATTGGCGCACATGAATGTTGGTAGTAATTGACCACTGGTGGTCATGTCAGGGCATTTATGGGAGAGGGGCTCCTGGGACATTGGCTTGCAGGGGGCTATACATCAGCAATCAGGGTGCCACCCCTTCCTCACAAGCTTGCCACAAATTAGTATGCCCAAGCTTGGGATCGCTTTACTGACTTTGTTGCAGAATATAAAGTGCAATGTAACTGACTGGGGGCAGTAAATAGCAGACCATATATGCAACATCTGTACCCATGGCCGGCCTTTGGGGTGTGCGAGGTGTGTGGTCGCACAGGGCACCATCCCAACCTCTCTGTAAAAGGGCGTCAGGAGCCTCTCTTTTACAAGGGCGTCAGGCAGGCCTCTCTTTTACAAAATACCTCCATCTCTATCTATTCTTTTTTGCACATTTCTTTATAATTCTTCCCTTTCTCCTTCTTTCTTTTTTCTTTAATAATCACTCCATCTTCCTCTCTTTCCATATCCTCCCTTTTTTATGTTTCCACATTCCCTCCATCCTTCTCTTGTCACCATCCTTTCTTTCTTTCTTCTTTTTTGCTTTTTCTCTCTATTTCCTCCACTATCTTGTTTTTCTACTTTCCTCCCATTTTGATCTTATTTTCTCTCTCACACCCCCCCCTTCCTCCCATCTTGCTCCCATTTGCACATTCTCTCCATCTTTCTCTTGTCACATTCTTTCAGTCTCCTTCTCTCTCTCACTTTCTATGTTATCTTATTTTATCTTTTCTCCTCCTTTCTTCTTCCCACATTCCCCCCGCCCCTCTTATTTCACCATCTCTTCATATTCCATTGGTTTTTCCTTCTCTCAATCTCTTTTCCACATTTCCTCTAATTTGTCTCTTGTCAGTTTTTCTGTTTTTCTCACCGAATACCTCTGTCTCCCTCTTTTCCGTGTTTCCTCTGTTGCTCTCTTTCCATAGTATGTGTGTGTGTTGGGGGGACCATACTGAAATCTTGCACAGGATGCACTGACCTTAAGGCCGGCCCTGGCTGCACCCCCACCAACAGGAGACATGCTTCATTGGTAGCCCAAATTGGTAGCCCAAAATCAAGTAAAATTAGAGGGAGCACCACTAGGAAAAGGTGAATATCTCTCTAAGGCATGGCTCACTACTGGCTTGAAGGAGTGGATTAGGTTAATTTAGTGTCTCTGTGAACCAGGACCCTCCCTGGCACAGGGCTGCTAGGGAGGGTTTAGGTCTGCTTTAAGTTATTAATATTCCCAGAAAGCAGAATATAAGGAACTAATTATAGGCTACACATGTCCTTTCCATCAGTGCTGCCGTATCTCCCATGGTACTCCCTATGTATTGTATAATTCAATTTTCTCTCCAGACGAGAAACACTGAGTAGCTATAATGAGTTTACCATTTTCATTATAAAAACTTAGAATCGCTTTGCACATTAACCATCCATAATGCTTAACACTCCTATGGGAGCAGAAAGGTAATTGCCATCTACTGCCATTAATGAGCTATTCATTCAATAATCCAGGCGTGGAAAAGGGTGGCTGTTGTGAAATACAGGCTGCATAAGTGTTACATAATGTAGTTTATTACATATCTAAGCAAACAAATAGCTGGACTGCTTCTGGAAAACATATCAAAAGCCTAGTCCCCAGGTGAGTAACCATATTACCACTGGGTCTTGTTAGTATTGTAAGCATTTTCAAGTTAATATTTTTTTTTTTTATTTTCTTGTATAAATTGTGTCACTAAAAGACGCAATACGAATACAAAAACATTTATACCTAACCTGTCTAACCTAAGGTTAGTCATTACCAGAGTAAACCTTTGATTTGCTATTCCTAAGGACTGGGGGCTGCAAATTCATGTCCTGAAAATGATCCTGTACTTATGAATTACCTGTGTACTAAAATTGCACCAGACAGGGGTCTTCGATGCAAGTGGTGGTGTGTTTCCGCAATGTGTTGGGGTCTATTCACAATTCCCATAGTATTTTAGCATTTTCATTTTGACCACTTTTTTAGGTTGATGATTCCGCCAGTTAATCATCTGGCAACGCTGTTATGTCACTGTTTGTAATCTTGCGCAATCTTTTGATAACAGCCGAGAATCTGATTGATTGTTGGCTTTTTTTCCATTCATTATTATTATTATTATTATTATTATTATTATTATTATTATGTGACTGGTAAAATACCATTGGACCTTCAATGTAGCATTGGAACAATTTGTCTTCTAAAACCTCTAGAACCTACAAGACCAGCCCATTAAAATAAATGGGCCCTTTCACATCAGTGCACTGCGGTTATCAAAATGCCACATGTAGCGTTTTGCCAACACCGCAGCTGCAATGCACTCTATAGAAGTAAACGAGTGATTCCAGTGCCAGTTCAGGATGCCCCGGGGGAGGGAGTAAGCCTGCCCTGGGGTCTCAGACTCCAGAGTGTCCACTTTAACTGGACAGTCCAGGCAATGGCAATAGTAAGGCTTACCTAAAGCCTGTCCCACATACCTCATCTTCATTTCCATCTCCATCATGACTATCCCCAAATATAGCCGCACGGCCGTCTTTGTCCCTAAGTGTTCTGCAGCGTGCTCAGCAAGCCACAGTTGTTGCACTTGCCAGACTCGATTTACCTGAGGGGCAGGGAATTGGAGAGTGGCCATGGAAAAGGAAAGGAAAGGATGGGCAACATGGGGCAGACCTCAGTTGAGCTGCTTGCTCCCTTATTTTGCCACTGTCTAGACTGTTCCACTATTAAAAAGCAAACATTTTCTTGTTAATAAATGGCAGGTAGTAGCATATTTGTAGCCGTATAGGTTTGTATAGGGTACTGATACAAAAGCTCAAGGTACAGCTAAATAAGATAACCTAGGGATGTCTAAGGATGGATATAAGTTTCTCTTTAAATGATCCACCCTGCATCACAACAGGTTATATCATTTGGGGGAGACATGCTTAGTTTACCTATCCTTGGGGATATATGGGACCAAACAACATGATTGTATGAAGAATCTTTTTTTTTTTTTTTAAAGTTTCTTTTTATTTGCAGTTCAACAAACATCAACACCACCAAAACAAGTTACACATAACATTGAGGTGCCGCAGGCACCCTTCTCAGTAGCACAAATTCAATGAATATTTAGACACGACAACCATTCACACACACATTCATACACTCTGGACCTGGATATCTAGTTTACTATTCCCTGGGATGGAGGAGTAGGTCAGAGAGCCGTTTCTCCCCTGATGTTTCTCCCGTTTCCTCAATTTCACTTTAACTCGCTCAATGACTCAATCTACCGTATGTGAGCAGTCTATCCCCCTCAATTTAACCCATACTCTCCTTTAATCGCCTTCTGAAGCGGTGTCCTGACTCTGCAGCCAGGGACCCCACACCTTTTCAAACTTATCAGGCACCCCCCTGGCCATGTATGTCAGCTTGTACATCGTAGGTTTCTGGTTAACTAGAGCCCTCCACGCCTGTACGGAAGGTTTGGCCGGATGTTTCCAATTAAGCAGAACACATTTCCTGGCATAAAAGAGTAGAAGCCTAAATAGTGATTTCAACGCCCTCGTCACCGACAGTGGTTCAACCACCCCCAGAAGGCACAAGGGAATTGAAGCAGTGATCCGGATACCCACCACCCGTCCAATCGGGTCCATCACCTCTCCCCAATATCCCAACAGAGCTTCACAGGACCAGGTCATATGTTCCCATGTACCAGCCTCCTTCTCACACCTGGGGCATAGATCACCAACCAGTAAACCCATCTTATGTAGACGTATTGGCGTGATGTAGGCTTGATGTAGCCACTTGGTCTGGATAAATCTGTCTCTGGCTTCTATGACCGATGAGTGTATGTTATCTAAGATTTCTTCCCAGTCATCCCGGTCTAAAGTCTGGTCTAGCGCTTGCCACTTACTTTCAATTTTCCCCCTGGAGGACTCCAGTCCAGCGATCAGGCACTTGTATAATGAAGAATCGTTTTTAGGATACTATAGGACCAAAGAGCAATGTATTTGCATTCCTAGAAGGTAGAAAGTTGGCAAGGCAGCCAAAACTAAAATTAGAAAAATCCTGGCTTATAATGATTGGGAGAAAGAAGAAAGCCAAGTATTTAGGGAAAATTTTCTGTTATTTCAATGTTACTGATCATGTCATATTACAGAATGTGCGGCTCTTTAAAACAACTTCTAGACATGCAAAGCTTTTGTGGCTGCGGAGCTTTCATCACTTATCAGCAACTGATTTCCAGGTGACTTCCCAAGCACGCACTATCATTACTGACTTAAGAATATATGCCTGGATTTACTGTATAACATCTCTTTCAGTCTGGATATAGTAATTTGATGTTCCTTTTTTTAGGTTCAAGTCTAATTATACTTCATTGTTCTTACAAGATAACGTAGACAAAACAAAACAGGCCCCTCACAGTTGTGACAGTGGGTTAAGGCAAAGTCAGGGATTCAAGTGTCTTCCTCTACTTTGAGAATCCTGCAAAGAAAACAAAAATCACCTTTCATTTTAGGAAAAAGGGGGAAGAAAAATCACAAATGCATCTAAAAATAACAATTCCCCGAGTTTAAGACTAATAACGGGACCATATTTTGCCATGCAGAAACTAAACAGCTGTGAGAACATGTATACATTTTGATTTGCATTTTATAGGAGATTAGGACTTTCAGAAGAGTGAAGACTTGGGATTTTATAATGTTAGCCATAAAGTATTTTTCTGTTGTAAATGTTAGCTATAAAGTATTTTTCTGTATCACACATTTCATATTACTTATGTTATATTTTACTTTATAAAGTTATACAATGTTTGTATATTTATTTCATAAATTACTGAAACATGTAACATATGGTACAGTGAACCAGAAGATGTACACAATAGAATACCTATATGATATTAGGCCTGACTAAACCTGTCCTACATTCACTGGATTTCAGTAACAATCTGCCAATGGTCTGTACTTACCTGACCACGATTCCCACGCTGTTCTTTAGTCAGGAGAGGTGCAGGTTGCTCCATTACCTTGCCATCATTGGGCAGTGACAGTCACAGGAAGTGCGGCTTCCTGGGTGGCATCACCTTGCTGCCTCTGTAGATGCCGGTGGTCTTGGAGTTCCAGACGATTGGCAACAGCTCATTTAAAAGCAGCCCTGAGAAACTATCACAGTGCTGACTTTGTATCATTGATGTGTGAGCTGTTCCAGTCTGCCCTGCAAGGTTTGCCTGCTTAATTCTCAGCTGCCCTGTTGACAACCTCCAATGCCAAGTCTTGTTGCTGACCTGTGGCATGTCTCACTACATCTAATTGCTGACCTATTTCAGGTCTGACCATGTCCAGTGCCAAGCACTGTTTCCAATCTTTGCCATATCTCACCAAGTTCCTTTGTCATGCCTGACCACAACTTGTGCCAACCTCTGTAACCTGCCTTGCTACTGCTTTTGGCTCTTTTCGTCTAAAACATGATGTCACTAATTGCTTGGACCTACAGTACTTTATACTTTATACCTAGCACCAGGCATATTGAGTATAACCCGATCCCAAACCACTATAAGGGGCACACTGGATTTCTTCTAAGAAGTGTCTATTGCCAATATCACCACAAAGTGAATAGTCACGGGTCTTGAGCTTATCTTGTAATTTGATAATATTATCTGTCTTCACATCTAGAAAAGCCTCCCATCTGATCCTACGGGAATGGAATAGTGCCAAATATGCTCTTGACCACCCCAACCTCAGAAATAAAAAGCTGGAAAACCCAGTACAGCATTAGATACTGCTGTTAGGACAAGGTAACACCTTGTGGGCATCTTATATGCCACATTTAAATGGGTGACATTAAAGGGTAATTCCACTTTCGATGGCATTTTTAAAAGTGGTCATTCTTGTGTGCCAAAATGATGTCCTCAAAATGCTGATAATGTAATTAATATTTTTATTTATTTGTTTGCAACTGTGTTAAGCAGCAATGTGTCTACCTTAGCAATACACACAAACTGGTGTGTTTGGTGTAAATAACAGGGACTTCCTGACTGAGGCAGGGATGACACTTCACGTTCTTGAACTCACAGGTTTAACTCCTTCTGTTTTAATTCAGTCTCTTCAGATGAGGTGATCACAATTTTGTGTTCCAGTAGCTAAAGGGTTACTGTTCTCACCTGGGTAGTTCATTACTGCTGCTTGAGCTGATGAGCTCACCTGTTACAGTGGAAGGATTATGGGATTTTTAGGGAAAAGCTAAAGGGCTTTACTAAATTCCTGGAAACACATTCCTACTTTAACAACACAGAGCGACAGGAATAAATAAGACTTGGAAACAGCATGCGGATAAGTTATTCAAAGGTATGGGGGCACAATCCTAACACATGTTTATATTATATTCCAAAAAGCAGAGCCCATCGTGATAAGAATGTAGTTTTTCTGTCCTGTGATTTGTTATGCATTTTTATCTTTGTATTACTTTTATGTGTTAACCTTGACTTTACAGACAGTTTTATGCCAAATGCTACCTAGAAATGTAACTACATGTTCTGATTTCCTATCACATCATGCCATGCCGCCTGGATTAGGTCAGTTATGGGCATTGGTCATTGGCTATGGGCATTGGTCATGGTCATACCTTCTACATCAATAACAACCGCATGGGCAGTAAAGCTGCTTGACGTCATGTTGCAGTATTATTGATGTAATTGTTTTTAAGCATCTTTAATTTAAGCTGCCATTGACTATGTAACTATGTAACTATATTAGTCCAGTTGAAAAAAAGAGATTGAGTCCTGCAGCATGCAGACCCGTAACTCTATTCACTGGAGACCAGTCACAGTGACTGATCACGCTCACTCTATTCACTTTAATAAAGAGAAAGCCATGGCCATTCTGACGAAGTTGGGGTGGTGACACCGAGGTAGCTGGTGAGCTAGGAAGCAGCAGAATCCATCCCTAGGAGCCATTAAAGTGGAGTCAAAAATGACTTAAACCAGACAAACACAACAAACAGTGCTCATATGCATCTCTCCCCAGGGAAACTTAGATTGCTGCACATAAAAAAAATCATTTGCTGCAGTGAATTTTAGAAACAAAATGGTGGATCTGCAGGCCACCTGCAAACAGGAAGTGATGCTGGGCTTCCTGTTACAGCAGCACATTGTCAGTTATATCAGTTGAATCCAGGCAGCTGCATGGCTGGAGGCTCCAAAATAGCTGCTACCTTTCTTTTCCAACTGTGCAAGGATGGAATACGATGGAAACGCTGCATAGGAGAAAAGATGAGTATGCCTCTATGTGTTTTGCCTAAACAAGGACTTTAAGAGATCCTAAAGCCTAAACAGATTAGGGGGTAGCTAAAAGTGTACCATGGGGGCATCTTGATTGGGGATGAGAAAGGAAAAAAACCCCAGTGACATATTTCTGGGTCCTGTCAGAGACATAACTAAATGTGACCGAGCCCCGGGGCCAACATTAAACTGGATCTTCACCCTGAATATGTTTCTCCCACCCTCTTCATACAGATTCCCCACATTAAAAATCATCCTTCCTTCATCTTTCTGCATCTACTGCACATGGAGCCTCAGGCTGCCTGCAGTCAGGAAGTGTCTTCTGACTGTGGCACTCTGTATTCTGGGATTGCTGTCCTTTTCCTGACCCTGGCTCTGCTTTGTCTGTCCATCCCCCTATACTCCCCTCCTCTCCTCAGTATGTGATGCTTCTGAGGCAAGATGGTGTCACCCCAATCCTAAAGTCCTGAACAGAGTTGCAGCCCAGTGAGGGAAGGAATAAAAAGTAAGTGACTAAAAACCTGATGGTCCGCTTTAAATAGTCCCCTGTGGTGACTCATACAGTAACCTTTTTCTTTAACTGAATTGGATTTATAGAGTTCTGCTTTTGGAACACTTAATATTTCTATAGATGTGAGTTCTCAATGTATTCTATTGAAAACAGCATTTCTGTGCTATTTCTGTTTAAGCATTTTAATTTGTTTGCATATTTTGAATTCATCCTTCGGAAAATATATAGCGACTAACCATGAGCTCGCACATTCTCAAAGTAGTAGGCAAAATGCACTTGTCAGAAGCAGATAATTAGTTACTAGGCAGCATTGTTATAACACAGAAATGTAGGTAGATGCCTCCATTAGCCTCCTGCTTAGCCCAAGGTGATACAGAGTTATTTACATTATCTGTACAGTACAGTTTCATGGTATTCATGTATCCAGTGGACCCTGTCTATTCTTGCATTTGTTAAACTCCATAATGATTGTTTTACATTCTATAAGATTTTGTAACAAAGGCTTTTCATATTATATTTATTTAACTTGGAATTCTAAAAGCTTTTTTGAAAAAAAAAAAAAAACAAAAAAAAAAACCATAAGTCAGGATCACAAACTAATGTACTTAATGTGCGTTACCATTGCTGCCTCATCTGCAATTAAGATTATTTGTTTGATTATTACATTCATTACAGAGAAACAACCCTGGTTTCTCTCCTTTCCCCCAGGGCATTGTGATTTAGAATGACCCACTGTGAAAAATACCCTGTCCTGCCATTTCTGCTTTGCTCCTACATCAATCCCACAATGCATGTGCGAGCACTCCTCCAATCCATTGCATTTGAATGTGCGGCATAGAACACTGAATTATTGGAGAGTGTCAAGCATCTCTTCAGACGTTCTCCTCTGGCTGTCTATACATTCATTGGCCATTGGCAACATCATGCTGTGGGGAAATTTTTCAGCAGCAGGGAGTGGGAAACTGGTCCAAGTCGAGGGAAAGATGGATGTTGCTAAATACAGGGAAATTCTTGGAGCACAACCTGTTTCAGTGATTTGAGAATGCGATAGATGGTTATCTTCCAACAGGAGAATGACCCATGCATGCTGCTAAAGCAACACTCGAAGAGTTCACAGGGAATGTGTATTGGCATGGCCTAGTCAAAAAGCAGATCTTAATCAAACTGAGAGTCTGTGGTCAGACTAGAAGATTGCTGTTCACCAGGAGAAACCATCTAACTTGAAGGCACTGGAGCAGTTATGCCTTGAGGACTGGGCAAAAATCCCAGTGCCAAAATGTGGCAAGCTCATGGAGACCTTTCCAAAGTGAATTGCAGCTGTAATTGCTGGAAAACTTGGCTCCACAAAGTACTGATTTTAGGGGAGTGAATCCTTATGAAGACTGATGTTTTCTGATATTTTGTAGGCATGTTCTTTAAATGAAATGATTTAGACCCTCAAAAAATCCATTTTAATTCCAGGATTAATTTCAGCAAAACACTTCAGAAATTTTGAAGATATTAGGGGGTTAATTCTTTCTCAAGACACTGTATATATATATATATATATATATATATATATATATATATATAGTCAAATCTGGGCATGGGATTCTGAATGTTTTTCAACAGCATTGGCGTAAATGAAGAATAAACCTTGTTACCAAACGTGGTTCTGATGGTGGTGACCGAGGCAGTTGCTATAAATGTCTCCCAAAGTAAATTTAAGGTCAGCAGTGATAGGACATAGTTATTGCATCAGAAAATGAAGGAAAACTACCTGGAAGATTAAGTGAAGGTCCAGACATGGGGTAATCCCTCCGCCTGGCCCCCCTCCTCTGGTACTGAGGCAGGATGAGGGGGGGGGGGGTACAAAGAAAAAAAACCCTTACAGCAGTCAGCACTGTTCTCCCGGGACCCTGAGGCCGCCGCACACCAAGGCACAAAGCAGCGTCCCCCACATTGTGCTTGCACTACAGAACCAGCTAGTGATTCCACTGAGTTTCATGTTTCATTGACTGTGTCAATGTAAAAAACTATAGGGACTACTGTTTCTGGCCCAGTGTGTAACGTAAGGGCTATATTGTACATACTAACATGTTGTTGGAGGAAGATGGAGGCTTAGTGACAGTTACCCAGTTGCATTCAGCTTACAAATTACTGGAAACCCAGTATCGTACATTTGTAATAATTATGAATGCATCTTGTTTCAAACCTGCAAAATCTATCTAAATGTGGGAGACCCTCTGATTCTGGGTCTAAATTGATTATTTATTAAAGTGCAAACAGCTTTTAACTTGATGTGGAGAACTTTCTGCCTCAGTTGGGTGGTATTAAATAATGTTTAGGGATATCCTCAACATATAATTACTGTATGTGCCCAAAATGAAACATTGTTTTTAAATCCTTTGCACTTGGCTGGGTTTACAGTTGAACAAAACTTTCTAATGGGCCTAGACACATTTATTACATTATATATTATACGCATATTATATTAACCAAATGGAGAATATAATAAACTACTGTATGGATTGCTCCCCATGGAGGACAGAGGTTTTCAAACATGGTAGCAGTACTTATAGAGTACAGAGATGCACTGAGATTAAAAAGTGAATCTAGGAAACAAATTCTACTTAAAGTGGACCAACACCGAGAGGTGATCGGCCCGGAAATCTATAAGATTCCCGGGCCGATCACCTCCCACCCCGCGGGACATCCGAGATCGGGATGTCCCGCGGGGTGAAACCCCCCCAAACACCCCAAATCACCTACCTTATCTTCCGCCGCCGCCGCCTCCCTCGCGCCCCTCTAGGCGTGCGCGCCCCCGCGCTGGCCGTCTGTGAATGGCCGGCATGGGCGCGCGCGCGCTGAAAGTGACGCGAGGGAGGCGGCGGCGGCGGCGGAAGCCGCTTGGACGTTCCTGTTCCCCGCCTGGACGTTGGCGGGGATTGGACCGGGCAGTCACGTGGGAGCGGGGAGAGGTGAGTTTATTGGGGTTTCTGGGGGTGCCCCGCCGAAGTGGACCAAAACCCAGGACAGTCAAAATCCTGGGTGTTGGTCCACTTTAACTATATGTTGCAATATTTGTTAACTCAGAGTCACACCAGCACGGGTGCTCGAATTTTTGGGTGAGCACCCAACAATAGCATGTAAAAGCTGCCCATAGTAATTTATGGGCGCTTTCACATATGATTTAGGTGCTTGCAGAGCGCTCATAGTGCACCGGCCGGAGGGCGCAGCGCTAGCGACTTCACTCCATGTAAGTGAAAAGCGCAAGCACTGACGCCCTTCACATGCTGCCCACCAGTGATTGCGGAGCACTTGCCGGAAAACACGAGCTCCCTGAATTAGCGCTGGTGTGCAAGCCTAAGAAGGATTACCTAGTTTCTCATCAGAATAGAAATACAAATTGTCTTTTTGTATCTAATTTAGTCACACCACTGCTACTTCCTATATTAGCTAGAAACTGCATTTGGATGCTTGCAGCCCTTTTTTCAAGTCTTTAGAAGGTATTCAATCCCTTGCTGTATAGCCAGAGCAGTGCCAGGTTATCCCAACATCTGCTTCCAGGGTTGGCAAAAAGAGGACACAGTCCCACATATCTGGTGAAGCTGTCACATACTTTCAGGAACTTCTATGTATCAAGGCCCTAATTATTTTCAGTGGAAATTGACCATACAAAGGCCACAGCTTCCGGCTTCACAAACCGGGGCTACAGGAAACTGATCAGTGGCGTGGAAGCGGCAGTAAGGTAGGCAGATCTTTTGCCCCTTGGACTGCCTGGTGCTAGAGTGGACTTTTCCTGGATAGCCCTTCTTCATGTTAATCCCGAAAGCATTACCGGGAACCAAGAGGTGTGAGACAGGATGAATGGGTTTCTAGTTAATGAAAAGAAAGATTTCTATTTGGAAACGTTGGATCAATTACTTATCCCCTAACCTAGGCCCAAATCAACATAGTTATAACACCTTGAGTAGGCCAGCTTTTTCCCATACTTTGTGTCACGAATAACTTACCTTCTACCCGTGCCCGTGGTGTCCCTAGGCGACGGGCTCGGGTTCCTCCTGCCCAGGATCCGCTTATGCCTCAGTTGCCATCCCCTGTGGCGCATGTGTCGCCGAGTAAGTCCTTCCCCCTTGCCCATTGTCACTCAGCTTGTGCTTGCTGGCCTATACAGTCAGCTCAAGTCTTCCGGTGGTGCAATACTCAGAATGGCCACCGGAGGCTGTTTAAAAGAACAAAGTCTAGAAGGTGCAGCACTGAGCAGTTTGCCTGGGAAGCTCAGCTGGGGCAATCAGCCCAGAGCTCACCAATCAGACCACAGGGCCAGTGCTGCAATCGGCCGCCAGATCCTATGTGCACCAATCCTAGCCATTGTCTCCCTGTCCAATCCTGCCGGTTTTGCCACTATAAAGGGATTTCCTCTGCAGTTGATCCTGGCCCGTGATAGCGTGCTGCTGGGTGTGATTGTGATTGCTATTTTCCTTATGATTCTGCCGTGTATGACCATTCCTGATTGCCGCCTGGACCGACCTTGCCTGTTTTGACCACGATTCCTGCCTGCTCCTCTGTACCGCGTATCTCTGACCTCCTGGTGTGACCTTTGGCTAGCCCTGACCATTCTTCCGTCTCAATCCTCTTGTACCGTGCTTCCTTGGACTGATCACCTGTGTATGACCTCTGCCCGATTGCCTTACCAGTCTTGTTCCTGGTTCGTCCACCTTCCCCTGCATAAGTCAGCATCCTTTGTGCTAACAAGTCCTGGGGGCAAC